>JAYKTE010350071.1:0-10966 GCA_036873565.1 Xipholeptos notoides | reverse complement strand
CCAGTTCTTCTCAGCACTTCTTCATTAGTCACTTTATCCTGCCATGTTATCCTCAGTAGTGAACGAAGATGACACATCATGTAGGCGTGTATATATATATATATATATATATATAAAAATATATGATAACAAAGTTTTCTGACACATCGTTCATTTTAGTGATTAAAAGATAAAGTTAGTTAAAAAGACTAATGCATTTGTTTTAAGGATTTGAATAGTTATATTTTGAGTAGTGTTGGGACGATTCTTAAATTTTGTCCGATACCAATTCAGATTTCAGGAAAATGTTGATTAACGATTCCGATTAACAATTAACTTAAAAATTCCGATTCCCCCCAAAATACACGATTAACGATTCCGATTCCAAGGAATCGTCCCATCGCTAATATTGAGATTATACCTCATTTTTTGGACTGTAATTTATGGCTTCAACTTGCTGTCACATGACCTCCTTTTTTTTCCCTTCCACCCATTTCTATTTCTCCCTGATTTCTGTGTTTTCCTCTTTCTTTTTAGAAGGAAGGAGAGAATGGAAATGGTTGGAATAAAAAATCAAAACAAACAAGGTCATGTGACAGTAAGCTGAAGCCCCAAATTCCAGTTCAAAGATGAAGTATAATCTCAAAATATAACTGGCCAATAAAAATTTACAAAACCCATCTACAACCTTTTAACTTCCTTTATCTTTTATAATATATTAGCAAAGATACCTGCACTTTGCATGGGCAAGAGAAAAGGATGCTTCACCTTTGACCTTGAAAAATTGTGTGCACCATTACTAAGTGGGGGACCATCATAATGCCAGATTTGGTCAGGATCAGTTCAGTGGTTTGGGCTGAAGAAAAGTATACATAAATAGGCTATGATGTAGATGAACTTTTACCATGACCTTGAAAATTGGTGTGCACCATTCCTTGGCTAGAGAACATCTTTATGCCCTGTTTTGTCATGATCGGTCCACTGGTTTGAGCTTTACTAAGGAGTATACATAAATATACTTTGACCTTGATAGACCATGACCTTTGAAATTGAAAAATGGTGTGCACCATCCGTCGAATGTAGACAATCATCCTACCAAGTTTGGTCATGATTGGTTCACTGGTTTGGGCTGTAGGAGAGTTGTACACACGCAAATTCACACACACACACAAACTCTACTACTTTATATATATATATATAGGGAGAGATTTTACATGGGAAAATGCTTGCATGAAAAGTAATATTTTAAAGATAAAACCTAGAAAAGAAAAAGACAAGATATTATATTAAAAATATTAGAAATTTAAAACTTGAAATAATGCAGTAGTTAGGAAATGTTTTATGCAAGTTTGAATAAGTTTTGTTCTTTTTTTTTTCTTTTTAAAAAAAAATTAAACTACGGATTTAATTAATATTTGATTAATAATTGATCTGAAATACTTCCTGAATGTTTAATTAAAAAAATAAAAAACAAACAATTTTTATTCATATAATAGTATAATATAATTTATGAGCCGAAACCATGTAAACAAAACAATTATCATTATCGATTGATATTCTTCTTAGATCAGTACACTTAACCATTTACGATTATTTCATATAATTATACTTCATATATACATAAATTTTGAAGTAACTTTTTTTATTGAACCAAATTTGAAAGTTAATTTTCCAAAATATAACTGAGAAGGTGCCCTATCCAATGAGGTAAAATTTTTGAAATTTGGCTGCAAAATGAATGAGTGGTAAAGTTTTTAAGCTGTCTTTAAAATCAAGCTTAACAATATTATATATATATATATTTGAAACAAAAATAAATTTTCATAAGAATAATAGAACATGGAAATAGATTATGCCGGCACTATAGCGTTTCGGTTACATAAAACCTTGGTCAGGGCGTATATTTATTGATGTATATTCACACACAGTTATTTAAATTTAAAGATGAACAGTAGATATTAATATTTTTGTTATACATTGTCAGAATTTATTTTAATTTTTCTAATATATATATATATATATACACACACCCATAACTTATTTATACATTATCATTTCCTCATTTCTCATATGTAAGATTAAAAACCGTTTTCTTTGGGAATGTATGTGTTCATTGCAGTAATTTTCAGAGATGTTTTTTTTAATTCACTTGAACCACAAAACTCCATTTATAAACTATTCTCCACTCTAATTTTTCTTAATAGCTCTTTTTTTCTGTATACTTCTTAGACATTTCTATACTGTTAATGGTTTTAAGGTTTCTATTTATTTTATGGTCATTTGTCATGTTTTTTAAGAGTAGGCTTGATCGATTGTGTTATTCAGAGAATTTGGACTATTATCCTTGTCTTATCTTTTTTTTTTTTTGTTCCCAACATTTCACCTGGTGCCTTTCTATTTTCTTCTGGTTTTCTTTTTCTTTCTTGTTGAAATTTTTATACAAACATATGGATTATAGCCTGGGCAGAGATAATTATTGCTGTTTGATATAGACTAGTTTTGAATGTGTTATAGGTGTTCGTTTGGTTGCAGGTCTCAACTCGATTAAGATTTAATGTGGTTGAACTTTTAGTAAAGGTCATTACAATCGTTGGATACTTTTGATTTTTGAACATCTTCTTGATTATTAAATTCCCTAACTGTTAAAAAGTTATGATATGCACAAGTTGAGTAGGAAATTTTTGAGGGGAGTTTGAAGTTAAATATGCAAACATGTTGAAACATATTTTTATTTATTTATTCATTTTTTAATTGTCATTAAAACCAATAAGTTCCAGGTTTTGTTGAAACTAAATAGAAATAAAAATCATTTTGAAAAAATTTTTTTTTTTATAGTAAATTAACACATTTAAACAACTATATTTTTATTGTTAATTTTCATAAAATCCAAGTAAAATTAATTTCAATGTTCTTCAAGTGGAAATACTTTTGAGAAGATTGATCAATAGTTCATAAACACTAAGGAAAGTCTGTATATTTATTATTTGGACTATGGTCCCCATCTTTGTATTTGTTAAATATACTGCATTTCGGCCATTTTATCCTTTGGCCTTCTTCAGGTTTTTTATTTATCAAAATGATTGCACTCTGCTGGTGTTGTTGTACTGTTGTTGTCTTGGAATAAATCTGTTCATGGTCAGAACTGCACTCTGATGTTTTTTGTGCTGTCAAAATAATGTCATTCACCCGGGTTTTTGGAATCAGTGTTATCTTTATACCTAGATGAGTTTCCTGAGTTAATGAGCTTCATTTGCCCAAGGTAGCTGAAATGTAATGGTTTTGACCAGGATTTGAACTTGTGTAATACTATTTTAGAGTCCAAGCTTTGACTACTGCTCCATCTTTGCTGCCCAGAAGGCCAAAGGATAAACTGTCTGAAATGTAATAGATTTAACAAATACAAAGTTGAGGATCATAGTCCACTTTATAAATATACAAATTATCATGCCTCATCTCAAGGATTGCGAAAAACAACAGTAAGGAAAATGTCTATGAAATCAATTTGAGTGAAGAAATGTTCTTTTTGGAAAAGATGTTCGAAGATAGTAAGATTTGATAAAGTATCTTATGATTTTTTTAATTTTTTTTTTTTAATAATGGAATATAAAAAGAATTATTTCCTGATGTATAAAGATCTTTAAAAAATAAGATATATATAGTTTCCAGTGTTTGTTAACTGGAAAATTAAATGGAAATACTGTTGAGTGATCAGTTGAATACATAGAAAGTTTTCTTTAACTTTAATTCTCATGAATCAAATTAGAGATCATTTTTAAAGAGTTGTTAGTTATGTTATCATAAGCAAATTGTGAAAGTATGAACAAATTTTACTTAATACATTTTTAGTGATAGCATGTGAACATATTGCACCATCTTAACGTTCTGCTAGGTTTAATAAACAAGTTATAATTTTTTTTTAGAATTTATAAATAGTGTGACCATATGGTGACACTATGAGAATTAAAGTAAATGACATTGCTGGCGTTTTTATCTGGTGAATTTAAAAATCAACATCATTATGTTATATTACTCCTCATTGTTTCATGCTTCCTATTATGTGAAATTTTGTTGAAGCTTTAAGTTTATTGAGTCCCAAAGTGATTGTAACAGAATTAGATAATTTCTGTTATGATTTTACACTGAGAAACATTCACTTGTGTTTCTATCCCTGGGAAAGGTTATATCTACTTGGTTGAGCACCAAACCCAAGTTAGGCACAAGGCCAATTTTATGTGCTCATTATTATATCCCTGGGCTTTTGTAATTAGCCCTTTGCCTAGATAGATGAGTTACTTTCATTGAGTCAACTGGTCTCATCCACCTGGGTTTCTTGATTCAATGTTATCTTTACAGTTAGATGAGTTACTCTCTCAAGTTAGCGAGCCTCATCTGCCCAAAACAGCTGAAAATGAATGTAATAGATTTCCCTGGGAAATGTTGTTGTACATTTAGTTATAATCAGCTTTGATATTGTCTACTATGAATTTTGAGATAACTTTTCATAATCCATTTCTTAATTCATCATCAAGTTCTGTTTTATAGATGGACTTTAAGGAATAGCAGCCCATAAATAATGTAAAAGCACATCTTTTATATATGTCTTCTTGATTTATCTTTCTACAAGAGTGAGTCAAAGGTTATCAGCTTTTTTGCCATAACATATCTATGATATTGAGCACAGATCAGTTTTGACTCACACTTATAATCTTATCTTCAATATGGATCTGCGGGAAAATTTATTTTTGTAGTGATTGTTTAAAATTTTAAAATTAATACATAGATCTTTATCCAAATTATTTCATTACAATGAAACAAAATAATGTCTGTTTCTTAAAGCTTTCTAACAAAAGTTAAAAGAAATTACATAAATTCAAGATTTTAGATTTCGTATATTTAGGCAGAATATCATTATTCAGACAAGTTTCATTAAAAATTGTTAGAGAACAAGAAAAAATCGGATTAAAAATATTGAAAAGGAAAATTAAAATTCTGTTTGATGAAACTTGTCTGAAATTCAAGATTATATTTGAGAAAGAATAACCTGTGTTGCGTTATTACTTGAAACCTGGTTTTAAAAATAATTATGTACATTAGAGATTTTAGGACTTGTACACTGGAGACCTGATATAACACGGATACGCGTATAGTTTTATCATGGACCCCAAATTATTACGATATGTTCAGTCATAAACCCAAATGACTCTTTTACTTCCAAGCTGACTATAGGAAAATGATTTATATCTTTGAACAATGGCATAAAAATCTGCCTTGCCATACTAAAATACCAAAAGTGTATGTGGTGGAGAGAGGTTGTGAGAAATTTTTAAGGACCACAAAAATGTTTTAAAATTCTAGTAAAGTATTGATTAAAATGATGTAATTGCTGCGAACATTCTTGGTGAGACAAATGCTACTAGTGAAAGCAGTGATGAAGATTTTGAACCCCTACAACAACCTAAATTGACTGCAACTCTTGAGGGCCTAACTACAGGATTGAATTGGCTAGAATCACAGGATGGAGACAAGATTCATGATTTACGTTTGAAATCCATAATTGAAATTGCAAAAAAGCAAAAATGGCAATCTAGCTTGCAGTTAACATTGGATGCATTTTTTTAAGAAAAAAAAAAACAACTAAATATTATTGTATAATATTTATTCACCCTTATTACTGCAAAGTTTGGTTTTCATTATAACACAGTCACTATTAATGGCACTCATGAAACCTGTTATGTTGGGTCTGCAGTGTATATAGCATTACAAGATTAACATATAATCTTTCAAAAAGTTAATTTAAAGCAAGCTATTTTGATGTTGGTTTGTGTGGAAAAAGAATTTCATGTAATTTTATATTAATTCATATGAATGATGGAATTAGTATTAGTGTATCTTGGATATAATGTCACATAAAATTCATTTCATAAAAATACAACTCAACAATGATACACTACTATAGTGAGATTTGTTCAATATAATGAAGTGGTTTATAGTTAAGTCAATTCTTGTTCTACAATAAACACTAATAAGATGTGAATTATCATGCTCATAGTGAAATTGACATAATCCCTAGTATAAAGAAAAGGAGTAATTCAAATTGCTTATTACAATTTCTTATATTTATCTATTCAATTGCAAACAATCTTTTTCATTTCTGTACTGCTGAAACTACAATCTTTTAACGTGACAAAGAGTAAAAAAGGTTATTATGGAATGGTTTATAAACTTTAAACATAGTCAGTTGCCTGCAAAGTTTAATTTTACTTTTTCAAACAAATGATTTGATTTTCGTTCTGTTTATACCAAAATAATCCTTCACTCATTCCTAAACAGAATCATCGATATCATCATGGACTGGTGTTACAACAGGAACCCAATGGAATCACAAATCATCTAGTATGTATATATGTATATTTTTATGTGTGTAATAATTCTTGAATTCTCTCTCTCAGATACATGTTAGGCCTTGGCAGAAATGCCTCTTGGTAGTGACACTTTGATCTTCGGTTAAGTGCAGATACTCTTATCTGAATTAGGAGTGCTGGTTTATGCATATATTACCTTATCTTTTAATGGATAGATTTTTCCTTGCATTGTACTTTATTTTGTGTATTTATAATAAGGCAATTTTGCTTTTATTTCTTTTAGTTATCAAAGCATTAGGTATGAAATATCTCCTTTAACACTGAAGATTCATTAGTGTAGTTTTTAGTTCAATAGCTGTATATACACAGTCTTTCACTAATTTTAAAGTATATTGATTCTTTTTTTAAAGAATAGTTTGTATAAATTGTGTGTGACTAATGCAGCTGAATTTCACAAATTTTTAAAAATCCAATTTGGGTATTTGCTTTTAACTTTGTGTGTAAATTGTTTTGGCATGTTTTAAAGTAGGGAGTAATAAAATGCAGACGTTTTTTTTCCATTTTATTTTTTATTTATGGCAGAAACTATATTTATTTTTATCAAGTACAGAAACATTATCATAAAAATATCATGAGTATCTAAAAGCAAATGATATACCAAACCTCTAAGTAAATTAGGCAAAAAATGACAACTGCATAAAAATTTAGTAATTGATTTCTATAGATGATTTCAGAAATTGTCAGTATAAAAATTGAAAGAACATTAAATTAAAAAACATTTTTTTTTAGTGTAGTAAAAACATACTTTTTTTAATACAATATGCAAGATATCATCTGATCAAAATATCTTTAATCTAATTTTTGAAATTCAAGTACCCATTATTTTCATAGAAAAATATTTATAATGCCTTTTTCAATGTTAATGTGAAACCTAATAACCAGCACATGTTTGAAACAAAAAACAGATTTGAATTACAGATTTTCATTCTCATTTATTTAAAAAGAAAAAAAAACATAATCTTGAAAAATTCATCTTAATTTGTTTTTTCAAATCTTTATCCCCATTGTCTTTTTGATTTGCATCCTCAATAACAAAAAAATAGAATACTACATAAACAAAGAAGGATTACATTTAAGTGAAAATTTGTATTTCTAATCTATATTTTAAAAATTAAATTAATTTTTATAAAGTTCATTATTTGATTAATAATTGCTGAAAATTTAAGAATAATTTGATGATTCCCTGGTTTTTGATAATTTAAAAAATATTGACAGTGTTGAAAAACAAAGTTATTCTAAAGTTTTTGTCTCCCCCTATTTGAAATAAAAGAAGAAATTAATTGCTTAGTGTTCATTTGTAGTTTATTTGTGAATTGGACTGTTAGTTGAAGAATTAAAAACAATCCAATTAATATTCTTTTAAAAAAAGTTTTTAGCAATTAAAATCCCTTTAAATATTGTAAGAGGTAGTCTGTCTACATTTTCTTGTCATACCTACTTTAATAAATAGAATTAGAAGAAAAGTTTAGCAACTTAAACCTGAAAAAAACCCCAATGATTGAACAATATTACTAAACACAATCTAACCATAGAGTATAATTTTAGTTGAAAATTAAACAAAATAATTTATTTACACAGGTTTGATTGAAATAGTCATATCTTGTCAATTTAATTTTTCTTTATTTTTTCAATTTTCTGATAAGTGTATTAATATCAGGTTTGAATATTTTTAAATATTGTCTGTAATCTCTGCATAAAAATCTAAAAAAATCCTTCATTTAATAATATAAATATTGAAATAGGCAATACTATTTTAAAATGTTTATGAAAAAAAAACACAGAAATAAGTCATTTTGAAAAATTTGGCATTCTAAAGCTCCGTTTTGAAATTAAATCATAATGAAAGGAAAAACCAAAAAACTGCTTTCAACATTTGTTCCCAAAATGGGGGAAGTCGATTCGGCCTAGTGGATAGGCAGTCAGACCTCGGAATCCTAGTATGCAAGTTCGAATCCCTGTCATTCCGTTTGCGTTCATATTCGAAGTAATACCCATGGGAAAGGTATGAACCCCCACATTCCCTCCAGCTATGGATTAAATTGTGCAAATTGTGTTATTCAAAAAAATAAGTGTGGACAAAAACTAACGTTTACCAAAAGTGATTGTTCTTGGCATTAAATGACCTAAAAATGAAATGGTTGATATGCCGTAAAACACAAACCAACCAACCAACCAAAACTGATGTTAACAACAATTAGAATTGAACTATCTTCACCCATGAAGAGGGACTTGGAAGAAAAGTCTGAAAGTACTTGGGATGATGGATGATATTTTTAAACCTTCAAGCCTGATATTGAAAAAAAAAAAAAAAAAAAAAATAGACAGTAGATGTCTGTTCTTTTAAATCAGACCTGTGTAAATGGAGAAATGCATATTAATATTTCAAAAAAATATAATTTAGGCAGAATTTTTTTCAAGAACTTAAAAAACATTCAAACCTGATGTAAAGACACTTATCTGGAAATTGGAAATCTTTTTCTAAAAAAAGTATGCATGCAGAAGATTGTTTTTGGAATCCTTGAGATGAGGCATGATAAATTGTATATTTTTTATGCAGACTGTGGTCTTCATCTTTAATTTGTTAAATTCACTAGGTTTCAGCCAGTCTATTAAAGAAAGCCAAAGGATAACCAGTCTGATACATGGTGAATCTAACAAAAACAAAGTTGAGGAAGGATCATGAACCACATAAAAAATATACAAATACACAATAAGGGTGTATAATGTTGCAATTCTTTAAGGAACCCCTCCTTGTGCCGGCAAAAGGAGTACACTAAAACCCTCGAATTGCTGGGGGACTTAAATGTTGCGTTGTAAATATTTGATTATTTTATCCCCCCTCCCTCGATAATTAAATTTTACACGTGCCCCCTTTTAATTGCAACATTATACACCCTTATTGTGTAGCGTGGTATATTCCTACCCACTGGCCTTTTCAAATTTTTCGCTTTTACAGTTCATTTCTATTTTTTACCAAACGATTTTCTCCTGATGATATGTTGGTCGAAAGGGCCTTGAGGTTAAATTCATTCCTTATATTTAAAACTATATATATATTTCTCTATCTATTCCTAATCACCTATCTACTTACCAAAACATCTGTCTATCGATCGATCTGTCTATCGTTCTGTCTGTCTGTCTCTTTATCTCTCTTTCACTTTCTCTCTCTCTCTCTCTCTCCCTCTCTCTGTGTATGCTCTCGTATTTGTATGTCTACAAGTGGTGTAATCTTTCTTTATTCTGATGTATGTGTGAGTGATTTCTCGCCTAATAATAATCAGATATAAAAGAATCCTTTGAATTAATGTTTAAACATTGTATTATGCGACCTGCCCACTCGTTTCAAAAGAAAGAATACTCAAGCTCTCGTTGAGAATCTGTCAAAGCCTTGATCAACGGTTGGTATCTGTCCGTTCAAGCATGATTCTTATGCAGATCGTTCCCAATGGAGTCTTGTCATTTTAGAGCATTCAAAGCGCTGTAGGGCGTCAAAACTGAAAGGGCTAGTCTGTCAGCAGACATGTGTACACAAGGGCCTATTCGTGGTCCTACTCATGGTTTGAAGTTAGAAAATAGGTGTGTTCGTTAGAGTAACGCGGAAATCTTTAAAAGTGAACCATTCGATATAAATCATAAAAAGAAAATGATAGGCAGACAGATAGTTTTAACACACGTATACACATATTTAACCATATCTTTCTATCTTTCTATTTACATCTATATTTTATATCTAATCTAAACTTACATATAAATAAAAACTTGTCTGTGCATCTGTGTGTGTTACTCTTTGTATTTGCCTGTGTGTGAGTTCGTTCCTTATGGATAACGAAACGGTTGGGATGATTTTCATGGAAATTCACACAGATGTACTTTATGTGTCAGGAACTCTTTTTAGATAGATGATGTTTCGAAATACCCACGATAAGTATCAAAAATCGATAATCGAAAAAACATCACCTTCTAGAAGGAAACGGTCCACAACGATTAACAAAACTGTAAACATAACTGTGTCGTGGGCTAGTTGTTAGAGAGTTAGTTTCGCACGTTGAGCTCTGCAGGTTTTAATCCATCTTGGGGTTTGAAATTCTAACAACACTGCGTGTTACTGATAAGTTACAAAAGATCGAAACCGTTGTTATGCAAGATTTTGCCTTTATGCTTTAATTTAGTTATATATATATATATAATGTCCATACCAAAATTTTCTGAGTTACACGGACAACGCCGAGCTATGCTGCTAATGTAATTATATTTATAAATTTTTAATATATATATATTTGTATATATTTCACCACCATCTTAATGCTAAATAAATAAAATTGTATGTAATAAAATTTAGCCCAACAGAAATATTTGCTTTACGTATTGAAACAATATCGTCTATGAATTGCAGTTTGAACTTATGTACAACATAACAAACAAAAGTAAAAATGACCCAGGAAAAGGACCTGGGCAGTATAATATTATATTTACTTGGTCGAGCACCATCCCAAGTTCGGCACAAGGCCATTTTTATGTGCTCATCCCTGGGCTTTTTTAATCAGTGTTACCCTTCACCTAGATGA
>JAYKTE010349961.1:0-10967 GCA_036873565.1 Xipholeptos notoides | reverse complement strand
ATATATATATATATATATATAAAGATAGATAGATAAATACATTTTGACTCGATGTTAGTCTGTCGCAATCTTTCTTACTGTTTCCATGTTCATATACTTAGATGTACATATAGTGTGTGCGTGTATTTCTTTGTGTCTTTGTGTGTGCATGCGTGAAGAGCTTTTCCAGCTTCAAAAGAAAAACAAATTAAAAACTCTCACAATATGAAATCTTGATAGCGTTTCTCTTGAGAGAGCCAAACAAATTTGAATCACTTATGGCAACATACAAAAAAATAGACATTATTTATAAAAAGAAATTAAACAAAACATTAACAACCTTTTTTCGTTTTTAAATCTATACACATTTCACTTGTTTAAGCAATTTTTATTTCTATTCTTTGAGTGACTGTGTCTGTCTGCACGTTTGTTCCCTATGGACTCCGAAACGGCATTTTTATCTCATGCTTTTGTGAGTGTTCTTAGATAAGTGTTGTTTCGAAATACACCCGATAAGTACCGAATATCGTCAATGTAAAACAACGAGATTATATATAAAAGGAGGAACACTGCTCAGAAAAAACTATACTGCAAACTTTCAGTAACAATAATTTCCCAAAATGCAGTTTTTTTATTAAAAAATTGATTTTCTATAAACATATTTCCTGGATAAGTTGTGGGGTGATATGATCAATAACAAACACGTAATATAAAGAAGATGGTGGAACAGTTGTATTATTTAACAAAGTAGAAACATATACATACTAGTAGTACTAATAGAAAGTAGAATTGTTAACTCCACATTCTCCTTGTCTTTGTCTATTATTTAGATTTATTAAGAATAGACATACACATAGTAATATTACTAACAGATTGTAGAATTGTTAACTCCGCACTCTCCCTGTCTTTGTCTAGTATTTAGATTTATAAGGAACAGTTCATTATTTACGCCTAGGAAATGGCACAACACAGAAAACACCCATACATTTCTATTTTATTTGCAAATCGTATAGAATAACGAATTGAAGAAAAAAAACTGTCCACAACTTAAAATCATAAAGGTCTCATTGTAGAAAGAAAAATCGACTTTTTTGCCTGTAAAAGTGTGTTGATTTTTTTAAAGACTGTATAAAATCATGAGAATTTTTTCCATAACTTTTACCAAACGAAATTTAGTTGCATTCATTAATTCGTTATTTCACTCTTAATGTACTATTTGCATGCTAAAATGTCGTCTAGCTGTGTCCCAAAATCAGACAAATTAAAATTCAGCTTTTTATTCACTTCAAAAATATTTTCTGCAATCAATGATAGTTTCATTTAAGATTGTGTTGAGGAAGTCGACATGGCTCAATCGATAGGCAGTCGGACTTTGGAGTCCACTTAGACCAGTGGATAGGCTTCGGAATCGTAGTACGCGAGTTCAAATCGCTGTGGCTCTGTTTGTGTTAATACCTGGACTAATATCTATGGGAAAGGTTTGAATCCCCACATTCCCTCCAGCTTTCGGTTAAATAGCGCATTCAAAAAAGTAAGTATGGACAAAAACTAACGTTTACCAGAAATTATTGTTCTTGGCATTAGATGACCTAAAATGGTTGATATACCGTAAAACACAAACAGACAAACAAAGATTGTTTTGTTGAAAGTAAATTCTAACAAATGTGCAACATCTGCACTCGGAGAAAATTAGTATGATGGTCTGGGTAGTATTGACATTCATTTTCCTATTTTTCTTCTTCTATCTTCAGTGTTGGTTATCGAATGAAACATCGACAGTAATAATGATTTTGGGTCCATACACAGACTCTTATACATACCTTTACTAATATCAAACGTAGAGTTCACTTTTCTTAAAACCAAAACCACTAGTGACAATTTAAATCTTGTGGCGGAAAAAAATGACTAAGATTTTGCAACCAGAAAAAAATAAAAATGAAAATAAAATGAAAGTGTTTTGCCGAAAGAAGGAATTGTAATAGAAAGTTTGTCGTCTAAACCGTTTCTTTTTTTAAATTTTTACTTTTGTGAAAGGGATGTCACGTGATGATGGTGGCGGTAGTTATGGTGTTGGTTATGTTGGATAAATCTAAATAGATCAATTGTAGCTAATATATTCTACATTACAAGGAGACAGAAATACGCTGCCCGGAGCATTAGTATAGACGTGAACAGCAGGGTTTAAAAATAGAACGCAAAAAACCAAAAAACCAAAACAAAGAACAACGACAATAAAAAAATATAGAAGAAAAAAACCTTCTTGTAGATGATGAAGATGTTGTGGTTGCTGTTGAGCAGGAAAACCTCTCTTCGCATGTTCGGGATAGGATCAGTCTTCCTGTATTTTACATTGTTTTCGCAATCTCAGAGTATTCTGTATTCTCAACCAAGGAGGTAACTCTATTCGTGGATGTTATTAGCCGTACGCAGCTTGCCTGGTTGGTCGGGTGAGCGAGGGTTTTTTAAAGGGGTGAATAGCAGATGGTGAGGGCAAGCCGTTCAGTTCGATGTCTTTCATAGATTTGACTGCTCATGTCGAGACCCAGCGACCCACCTAGCACGGTACCTTAAGTATTCTTAACTGTTTCGGGTTAGGGTTAAAAGTGTGGAGGGGTGTTTGTTTGTTTGTGTTTTACGGCATATCAACCATTTTAGGCCATTTAATGCCGAGAATAATTATTTTTGGTAAACGTTATTTTTTGTAAACATGTTTTTTTAATGACACAAATTACACTATTTGACCCATTGCTGGAGCGAATGTGAGAATTTGTACCTTTCCCAACAGTATTAGAACGAATATGAACGTAAAAAGAACAACTGGGATTCGAACACGCGTACTATGATTCCGAGGTCCAACTGCCTACCGATTGGCCCAAATCGACTTCCCCAAAAGTGTGGAGGGAGATTTTCTGAAAACATAGTATATGAAATCATAAGAAGTTTCCCCGAATTTAGTTGCATTAATTAATTCATCACACATCTTAGTACTGAACAAGATCTACGTTGTTTAACTTCGGTGATCTGATGTAAACCACATTCACCAACGTGACTCGACAGTAGTTGATGGGGTTCAAGAAGAGGGCGATCATAACGATGATGTTGATGGTGGTGATCATGGCGATGAGAATGGTGATGATGAAAATATTGAATATAAACAATGTCAAGCTGAGAAAGTCTACTCTTTTACTTACTAAATGTCTTGCTTAATTTTGAAATATCAAAAACTAAAATATGTATGAAGATGTCATTTTTGAATAGGTAGTATTGATGCTTTTCTCAGAATTAAACTTTAAATTTCGAAAAAAATAAATTATATAAAAACGTACAGAACAAATTGAGTTACTGAAACTCGTGACGTTAGATTGTCCAATTATCCGTTAAGAGTATTAACAGAAAAAAATACATTCTTATTCTGTACTCGGTTTGCTTCAGGTAGTAAAACACAGAAACTCATGACCATCTCAAGATGGATAATTTGAATTAAGTCTCCAACACATCCTTACTAAAAGCAATCCCTTGCTTGACATAAACAATTGAAACGTTTGCATTAAGACAGGAAAATAAATCCTACGTAAGTTAAAAAATTGCTGTTTTTTATGTTGGTACAATAAAGGTTACTAGCAGAAACTGTGGAAATTCCACAGTAGTTGAACATTTTTAAAACCCACAATAAAATAAAACAAATATACAATGATTTGCATAAAGAGAGAGCATATAATAAAGGGAGGTAAAGTAAAGGATGTGTTTTAATTTAAAAACTTACAGTATCCTCTTAATAACAAAACTTGTTTTAACTATAACATAAAAATGATCAACTTGAAACCATAAGCAGACATACTATTTTCTCTAAAATCTAAAACAGTTTTTAAAAAAGTTATATTGATACAGAGTGTCCCAGAAGAAGCTGAAGAAGGATTTTAGAATAGCCGAAACTATACTAAAATTAGAATAAATGGACTATGATACTACTATATCACAGGGGTAGTCAACTTGGGCCAATCGGTAGACAGTCAGACCTCGGAATCGTAGTACGCGAGTTCGAGTCCCAGTTGTTCCGTTTACGTGCATATTCGTTCTAATACTGTTGCGAAAGGTAGGAATCCCCACATTCCCTCCAAATAGTGTAATTTGTGTCATTCAAAAAACTGTGTGTAAAAAAACTAACGTTTACCAAAAATGATTGTTCTGGGCATTAAATGACCTACAATGGTTGATACGCCGTAAAATACAAACAAACTATATCACAAAAATTTACTGAAGGGCTAATCTACTAATGGAATATGGTAAGTAAAACTTAAATATCAAGAAATATATTTAAATTTAAAATCCATCAGTATCTTTTAAGACACTCTGTATATGAAATTTGGCAAGTAAAACTTAAATATTAAGGTAGATATTCAAATTTAAAATCCACCAGCTTTTTTTGGGATACTCCGTAATAACTGCTATTTAACATAGTAATAAAAACTGGCAGTAAGTATTGTTATGCTTTTTCTGCTTATTTTAAATTTCATACAACTTTAGCAGTGGTTAATTTATTAAACTTCTTAGATTCACTATCATATTCAGTTTACAATTGGTCGGCACTTTATTGGCATTGTTTACATTCGGGTAAGTGTTATTCGTTATAAGATGTTTTAAATCATCCCGGGCAGTGCCATGTGTCCCTAATTGTAAAACTGATTAAGTTTCCTCTTGGATTCCGTCTGGATTCCTTGTGAACTCTGCTTTTCTTATTTCAACTGACATTGTCGCCATTGTGGCCCCGATTTTCGTCTGTGAGTTTGGGTTAAATGCTGACTATCATATATATATAAGGGAAGGTCGATATTAAATCTAAGACCCCATTCCTCTGACCGGGAATTGGGTATCATATTTTATGCATACTATTGTGAAAAATGGTTTCACACAGAGACACACAGAGACACGATCATATACCCAGAGACACGAACATAACAAAAGACATACAAAAACACACACATACCTATAAATGTATGGATGCAACTAATTTTAGCAATAGTATTCATAAAACACTAGCAGAACTCGCAGAAATTCTATGGTGGTTGAAAATTTTTAAATCAAACATTAGAAAACACCTTCTGATTACGTAAGCAACAAATTAGAATGAGTTTGTTCTTCCATAGAAAAATCAGTGGAATATATTTCTGATCAGACTATGAATTTAAAAAAAAAAACAAAAAAAAATTGAACTGATGTAGATACAATTACAAGAAATAGTAATACAGTGACGCATCACTTTTTTCCCAAAGATTTTAATTTAGAAAAAAATTATAGCATCCGCCATTCGAGTGAATTGTTGTTGTCTTAACACACACACACACATACATATATACATACACACACATACACACACATACATACACACACATACACACACACACGCACATGCACACAAACACACATAGACACACGGAGACACGTATATAACCAGACACACACGCACATGGATGTATGGATACAACTAATTTTAACAATAATATTCATAAAACATGAGCAGAACCTGTGGAAGTTCCAGAGTAGTTAAAATATCTGAAAGTAAATTTAACATTCTTAAATCTAAACCGATTTTGAGAAATAGTTTAAAACTGCAAATCAATTGCTTAGAATTTTTTTTAGAGTGTTCATCATGATAAAAAAAAGAATATTGCCTCCTCTCAACATGACTCTTTTTTAAATTATAAAATAAAATAGTCAATTTGAAACAGTAAACTGTTTTGAAAATTTTTGGAAACTAGATAATTCTAATGATTTTTAAAAATATAATAGTTATTTTAAAGGAAGGCAACATCGTGATTTTGTTTTTACATAAGTGTGACACACCAAATAATGAACACAGGCTCTATCCTATTAATGTATAAATATTTTTATATTTGTGTGCATTTACATGTTTGTGTGTTTGTACTTTTGTATGTTAGTGTGTACGCGTGATTTAAGGTAGGTTATATTTATTATAAATAGGTAATGAACATTTAAAATGTTTAGTATTTGATTGGTTACATGCATGTGTGTTTGTGTTTTACGGCATATCGACGTTTTTTTTGGCCGTATAATGCCGATAACAATTATTTAGGATAAAGCTTCTTTCATCCACAGGTAAATTTAAATGTTTTTTAAATCACATGTTTAATATATATTATTTTTATTTTTCTATTTTCTATTTTCTGCCCCAGGTTAATTCTGAAAACCCATAATTTCTTTTTCATTTGTTTCTCTATCTTATAAAAAATATTTTTAACTTTTATAATATCGTTTAATTTGAACCACTTTATCTGAAATAAAATTGCCCCACAAACAATATCCCTCGTATATTATATCAGATTTATTTAGAGAAGCAAGAACATTTGAGAGGAAGTAGACTTAGGCCACTGGATAAGCAATCGGACTTCGGAATCGTTGTTAGTGAGTTCGAATCCGAGTCATTCCGTTTGTGTTCATATTTCGACTAATACTCTTGCGAAAGTTATTAATCCCAATATTCTCGTCACCTATTCGGTAAATAGCGCATATTTCGTTATTAAAATTATCTAAGTGTGGACAAAAAATAGCTTTGACAGAGTATAATAGTTCTCGGAATAAAACGACCTAAAAAGGTTGATGTACCTTAAAACAACGACAAAAAGCAAACAGACAAACCAGAAAACTTGCGCTAGTAGATAAAATAAAAAAAAACTGTTTCAAGCGAGAATTGGCCAATAACAAGACAAAGCAGATTTCTTCGGAATCACTTTGATTTTACTAATAAAAAAAGAAGAAAGGAATAATAGATAGATTAAGTTTTTTTTTTAAGTAACACACTGAGGAGGCTCGAACACATCTGATCAATCATTTAGATCACTGATCACCAGCAGATTTCTTTTTTTAAATACTCAATCAGTTAACGTTTGCAATACACTTTCACACTCTGGTTGTGTCCTTGTCACGACAAAAACGAATTATGTAATGACGCGTTTACGTGATAGAAGCAGTTCTGATGTCAATAAAATCTCAACTTTATAGAAAAAAAAAGATTCATTCATTTTACACTATTTAATCTTTTTTTTTCTTTGTATATACTGGTTGGGTGCGAAAACATAGTAAAAGCCCAGGGCCAGTTTATCATGCTTGCTTGGCAGATTGCATCATCGCAGGCTTAAAAACCACCCAGTTTTTTTCTGGTAGGGATATGTTACAATATTTTTCTTCTGGTCATTATTTTTTACAATATTTTTGGCTATGATCGTTTAGATTCCAGAGGTAATATTATTAAGGTGGAGAAAGTAGATTGGTTGGGTGTCGGTCGGTTTCGTCGATTTTCGGAAGTAGTCGGGTGATCTCGGTTTGATTTCGAACGTGACGTAACAGACAATGTAGAAGTTGCTTTCCAAGCAGTGTTTGACGAGAGTCCATACATTGAAGTTTGGGTCGACCAAGATTTTTCTCTGTGTTATTGTTGAGGAATTGAATTGCAGCTTCTTCAACGGAACATCAAACAAATTTATAAAAATGACCGGTAACGTGTTGAGAACAGAAGGGACCAGGTGTGTAATTGACGACGGCAAGGTAAGGACCATTTGGGGGTCGAGATGGAGGAATCTCTCAACTAACACCTGCTGCAGCAGTAACACCCACGAAGCGAAGAACCTTGTCCAACCAGAGAAAGTTTGTAAGTACCTAAAAACTATTCACTTACAGACTTTCACAATGTTTCGTGTTATGCACCACTTTCCCAGATCAACACTTTTTGTGGAGCAACACAAGTCACCTCCTGTCTAAGGGTGCCTCCTAAAGTAACACAGCTACTCCATTTATAGATATGAGTGTAGAAGATTTACTAAACAGAGAGAAGAATCGATGCAAACTATATTATATAATCCACTACAGGAAGCCTAATATTCAGTTGTTGTTTGGTTTCTGTGCCGAAGGAACACACAATTCTACCCTCGTGAATTTGAACTACTACTACTATTATTATTATTTAGTGATGGGACGATTCCTTGGAATCGTAATATTTAATCGTGTATTTTTGGGGGAATCGTAATTGCATCGTTTAATAAATACCTTAGCTTTACGATTCTTTCATTACGATTCTCTTGAATTTTTAAGTTAAACGGAATCGTTAATCAACATTTTCCTGGAATCGGAATTGGTATCGGAACCGGACAAAATTTAGGAATTGTCCCAAATTGGTAATATTGTTACCGCCGTTATATAAATACGGCCAAGTCACGTTTGAGACAACGGTACCCATTAGATCACGAAAGTTATGCAACATGGAGCCTGGTCAGTGGGACGTAAAACTACCTATGTTAGTCTCTGGAGGCATGCTTAAACCATTGGGTCGATGCATTCTTAGTCTAAGGTACGACAGGCATCTTGGAGAAGGAAAACACTGAAGTAACCCCTTAATTGGGATATAGATACGGCTGGGGACCGCTTGTGAAATTCATATTCCCAGGAAACTCGCTAATGAACTCGTGTAGGTTCAATGGTTGAACCGGCTAAAGTTGTAATGGTCAGTATGCCGACTTTATTACCATTATCTTTTTTTGCCTGCCAAATGATTATGTTTACCATAAAGGATTTTTCTCGGTATTAAATGACCTAAAATGGTTGATATGCCGTAAAACACAAACAAATTACTTTTCAAATCTACTAGTTGTTGCAGCAAACATGTTGACATCTGTGTTTAATAAATCTCCAGGCAGGTAAAATAGCCAGTACTGACTATTTTACTTTACTCAAATATGTATTTCAAGTTATTTAAACTAATCAATTTAAATGTAAAGGACACAAATGATTTATAAAACCTTTTATATGTGTTTGAACATTTTCAGGAAGTAATAACATATTCCTTTTAAAAATTACCAGAGAAGATTTTCCCAACGCTGTTATTATTTTTTGAATATTTTAAATATTTTTATGAGTGTGTATCAATCCTAGTACAAGTTTGTGCATTGAATAAGGTGAACATTTATTTTCTTAATTTCCCTTGGGATTTCAATCTGCTTTTTACAGACTGAGAAAGATTACTTGTGTAAAAGTTTCATAAATGTAATAAATAAACAATGAAAGATGAATGAATTAAAAAAAGCACAAAAAATCATTAATTAAATCAATATCAGTATAGTAGTTCTGTATTACAGACCCCAAAATAACTTTAAATTTGGATAATATGTTGCTTCAACATGTCATTCAATATCCATAAGTCTACACCTAGGTTCGTGGGACATAGGTATAACTTGATCCCTAATAATAAAGAATTTAATAATAATTACGTAATATACGCACCAGCGGCAATAGAGACCCAGTAGTAGCAGTAGTAATAATCCATTAGTTAATAATCCAGTAGACACCTAAGCAGCAGTAGTAATCTAGTAGGTACTAATCCAGTAGAGATCTCAGCAGCAGTAGTAATCTGGTAGGTAATAATTCAGTAAATGTCCAAGGAGTAGTAGTAATCAACTAGGTAATAATCTAGTAGAGATACAAGCAGTAATAGTAATGCAGTAGGTAATAATCCTGTAGAGGTCCAAGCAGTATAATTGATCAGTCCCTTGGTTGAATTTAAATAAATATATTTTGTCCTTTCTGCTCTGTGGTTGGTCGTTGTTATATTTTCCCGTGTATTAAATAGATCAGTCGAATCTTTGCACCCATACCCTTGTCAGCATGCCAAAAATATTGCAACACTACTTGATAGACGCTCCCAGTTTGAAATCGTATGAATCAAGTTCGAATACTCCTGATTTATAGAGCTCTCTACTCACCCGTAAGTATGTCTCTGCAAATCAGGAGGTGGTGAATAAGGCCTGCAATATTAAAAGTTATATATACTAAAAGTTATTTAAAATATATCACAACATCTAGCTACCGTTGGGAAAGGTATGAATCCCCACATTCCCTCCAGCTATGGGTCAAATAGTGTGATTCGTGTCATTAAAGAAATATGTGTGTACAAAAAGTAACGTTTACCAAAAATGATTGTTCTCGGCATTAAATGACCTAAAATGGTTGATATGCACAGAGAGAGAGAGAGAGAGAGAGAGACAAAAAGAGTGCGAAAAAAAGATATTAAAAGATTTCTAAAAACTAGAATTTTCCTACTTCTAAAAGTCTGTTCTTTTGGCATCTTTTCATTGAAACAAAAGCAAAAAAAAAAGCCACAAATTTGTTGAAAGATAAAAGAGTAAAAACATAAAGGGAAGAGGGGGAGAGGAGGAGGAAGAAAAATCAACAACATTGGAATTTGTAAAATTGGTCATTCTATTCAAAACAAAAAAAACATTTCAAATAGAATTTTTTCATATTTATTTAGGAATTCATTGAGATGAGGCTTCATAATTTAATAATGATTTTTATTGTATTTATTTAGGAATTCATTGAGATGAGGCTTCATAATATAGTAATGATTTTTATTATATTCATTTAGGAATTCATTGAGATGAGGCTTCATAATTTACTAATGATTTTTATTAATGGACTGTTGTCCTCATCTTTTGTCCCTGTAAGTGTGTGTAAATATATAGTGGCAGAAACCAGCCTTCATTGAAATATATACCCTTAGACATACACATTCACCTACTTACTTGCATTCACACACACATTCTCACAAGTTTACTCACATTCACATATACACAAACACACATATATATATATATATATATATATATATACACACATATATATATATATATATATATAAACACACAAATATATACAAACATACAAAAATATACAAACATACAAAAATATACAAACATACAAAAATATATATATATATATATATATATATATATTAACTATCTATCGTATTTTGGTTTTAAAACAACTAAAAACAGAATTTTCAACCAACTCTACAGAGGTTTCTCCCTCTCCATAAAATGAACAACAAAGAAATAAAAAATGGTTGATCTCAAAGAATACAGGAGGACTAATAATAATAATAATAATAATAATAATAAATGTAATATCTGCATAAAGTAGTAATA
>JAYKTE010349850.1:0-10968 GCA_036873565.1 Xipholeptos notoides | reverse complement strand
TTTCCCAACAGTATTAGTACGAATATGAACGTAAACGGAACAACTGGGATTCGAACTCTCGTACTACGATTCCGAGGACCGACTGCCTACCGATTGGCATAACCGACTTCCCCCCTTTCTTCTGTAATACTGAAGTTCAAGCCCAGCCCTGCCTTTTGTTAATCTGCATTAATCTATAACTATGTTATCCTAAAAGAG
The DNA here is from genome assembly GCA_036873565.1 of Xipholeptos notoides. NCBI lineage: Eukaryota > Metazoa > Mollusca > Cephalopoda > Idiosepiidae > Xipholeptos > Xipholeptos notoides. The sequence continues at coordinate 10,770 of JAYKTE010349850.1, read as the reverse complement.
AAGAGGCGCCAATCTGTATTCCATGCCAGGAACCTTACACAGTAAAATATAGCCTAATAAATTGTATAGATCTCCACCGAACACGAATGAAATACCACAAAGAAAACAATCTAAAAGACCTTTTCCACAAAGTAGACCTTAACAACATCTTAGAATTCATAAGAGAAACAAGGCTATACAGCAAAATACAAAAAACTCTTCAAAGCACATATCATAACTATGGATGTGACAATATGCTTTTATTAAAGAATATTCTTCTTGTAAAATGACTATTCTGCGATTTCACTATTTCTTTTAATTCTTTAGTTATTTGTAGGGCTGTGACAATATGCTTTTATCAAAAAATATTCTTGTCGCTACTTGACTATTTTGCAATTTCTTTTAATTCTGTAGTTATTAGTAAGGCTGTGACAATATGATTTTATTAAAGAATATTCTTGTCGTTACTTGACTATTTGGCGTTTTTACCATTTCTTTTAATTCTGTAGTTATTAATAAGGCTATGACAAGAAGCTTTTATTAGAAATATTATATAATATGGTGGTTGACACTGTAGACTACGAAGATGGTACAACATTAGAGTAAGCTCTGCTTACTTTACACTATCCTTGTAACCTTTTTGTTAATACATATCTATCTACTGATAACCAGTGTTCCATGGGTTCCTTCGTGGTACCAACCCTGAGTCCACATCACATATCCGTCCAATTCTCAGGAGATGATGGTGCAGCAGCCATCATGGGAATGTTTGCACATGGTTTTGGTTTCTTTCGAGAGAAAACTGTTTTGTTACGAAACTTTTTGTTGTTGTTTATTTTTTCACTTTCCTTTCAAATGTGAAGAATAATAATGGATTGGCTTACTTAGTAGTGTTCTACTAAGAAGAAAAAAACGTCTGATCTAAATTCCTTTTTTATACCCACTCATGCTTGCATGGTCACCCTTGTCATCTATAAATTTTCTATTAAAGAATCGTCGTCTGCGCCCACTCGTGTCCGAGTATCGGGTCTATCTCTCTATCCTCCATTTCTCGGATGCCTATATCTATAGAAAATATATATTTGCAAGGCCTGATCTATGGTGGAAGAGCCGTAAGCAGTATTTGCAAGGGAGTGTAGGCGGAGGACCGGACTGTTCTCCCCGATCTCTTCTTCTCCTTTTTCTTATCTTTTCACTCTCCTTTCACTTCTCCTCAAAGACCATGGCGCCTTTGCGTGTCAGGATTCTCCATTTGGCCCGGTCTCTGGCAGTTTGTTCCCACGAGGAAGGGTCGATGTTTGTCATCGCCAGGGTGCGCTTGAGTTGGTCTTTATAATGCCGCTTAAGTGTTCTTCGTATTCGAATTCCATTTGTGAGCTGGCCATAAAGCTGCATTTTCGGAAGTCTGGATAGATCCATCCTACTGATGTGGCCTGCTCCACATAGTCGATGGGGAATTAAAGAATAGTTTAAGTGATGATAAGCATTTAACTTACAATCACAGCAGAAATTCTCATGAGCGAAAGAAGATTTCTTTCATTCAATTTGCTTGGTAAATCCTGACCCAAATATGGATTCGTTAGGCAATAACTGTTTCGTCATTCTGTCCTGATGTCTTTTCCATGCATGTGAGAAGCAAGATTTTTTTTCTTTTTAAATAAGTACACTGTATGGTTAGAGGATCGGGGACCTAAAGCAAGTGAGAAACTGAAAGGAGAAAAAAATCCTTGCCTTTCTTCGTGTGTGTGTGTGTGTGTGTGTGTGTGTGTATTTGGCTTTTGTTTTGCTTATTTTAGAGAGAGAGAGAGAGTGATGTGTTATAGCGTAAAAGAGACGAGGAGAGAAAAAGAAAGAGAGGAAGAGAGAAAGAGATGGGTCGATGTCACCTTTTGCTCTGTATTTACTAAGTAAACATAACAAGAGCGAGGGTGTTCTAGAGGGCACACCCATGAGGTACGTAATGACAGTGGCGGAAGAAGTGGGGGACATAGTGGGTATTTTTATTTGTTTTGTTTTGGTTTTTTTCTTTCAAGAATGCAAGGATAAAGAGAAGTGGGGGTCGGGCTGGCGATTTAGGATGGGTGACTAGTGATGAGTGAAGTGGGAGAAGAAATTAAAAAGAAGAAAAGGCAAAGAAAAAAGCGAGCCAGCGAGGTGGATACTTTCACAAGCAGAGCAGCGGAATTCAGTCCTGTTGTTGTTGTTGTTGTTGCTGTTGTTGTTGTTGTTGCTGTTGTTGTTGAGCAGGAATACCTCTACTCATCCATTCGGGCTTGGATCAGTCTTCCTGTTGTTACAGAGTTTTTCGCAATCTCAGGGTGCTCTGAAATACCCAGTTCTCACCCAAGAGGGGTAGCTGTAATCGAGGAACGTTTTTAGCTAGACTGGTCGGTCGTTGTGGTGGAGGGGTCAGGGAAAAGGGAAGGTCTTTCAGTTGGAATGCTTAAGGAATTTAACTGATTATGTCATGAACCGACGACTAGCCTTGTACGGTACCTGGAATTCCTAAGTGGTCACTTATCTTAGTGATGAACTGGCTCTACGTTGCTTAACATCGGCGATCTGATGGGAACCGGTGTTTCCAATGTGACTTAACCCATAGCTGGAAGGAATGTGGATATCCATAAATGTGAACGTAAATGTAACAGCCACGATTCGAACCCGCGTACTACGTTTCCGAATGTCTACCGACTGCCCCAAATGGACATCCCCCCAAATTTTTCCTGACTGGAATATTGTTATTATTACTACTACTATTACTACTACTATTACTACTACTCTTTTTTGCCTTGGAAAATTACTGATATGGAGGGGAGGTCCACCTTGGGAAGTGGCTAGGCAGCCAGATATCGGACTCCTAATACGCGTGTGCGAATCCCAGTCATTCCATTTACGTTCTTGTTTGGACTAATACTCCTGGGAAAGGTATGAATTCGCACATCCATTCCAGCTATGGATTGAATAGAGCATACCATGTTATTAAACATGGACATACTATGTTATTAAACTGGGTAGCGAGGTTGGAGCAGTGGAAAAAGCTTGGTTTCTGGAAACGTATTACACGAGTTCAAATCCCAGTCAAAACCATCTAGGTGAAGGGTAACACTGATTACAAAAGCCCAGGGTTATAATGAGCATATACAAATGGCATTGTGCCTAACTTGGGTTGGTGCTCGACCAAGTAAATATAATACTATGTTATTAAAAAGACTACGTGGGAAAAATAACCTTTATTAAAAATGATTGTTGTTGGCATTGAATAACCCGAAAAAGGTTGATATGCCATAGAAAACTAACAAACATATATTGAGCTTGTATTCGCGATTTTTACTATTTTTTCCCTTTTTTATAACGAGTTTTTTCTTTCTTTTTTTTTTCTGCTTTATATGATTTTCGAACCAGGACCATTTTTGTCCCTAAAGAAAATGGGCCTACACTTAATGACCTTCGACGAATGATTGTAACAAAAAGAAGTCGATACAGTCGGCCTCACCCGACTCTAGTATGGAAAGCTATCATGACCAACTTTAGAATCAGAACAAGGCACATCTAAAGTTATCATAAAACCTCTTAAAATAATTTTTGAATCATTTTAGAGCGAAGTGGGGTATCCACTTGGGGCAGTTGGTAGTAAGTCAGATTTCAGAATCGTAGACCGCAAATTCGAACTCCAATCGTTACATTTACGTTTGCATCTGGACTAATACACTTGAAAAAGGTATGAATCCTTAATTTCCCTCCATCTATGGATTAAATAGCGCATACCATGTTATTAAAAAAAAACTACGCGTGGACAAAAGAACATTTATCAAAAATAACATTTTTTTATCGGCATTAAATGACCTGAAAAAGTTTGATATGCTATAAAACACAAACAAACAGATATGGGCCTTGTATTCGCGATTTTGATTATTTTTCGCTGTTTTTATTATAAATCACACGGAGCCAAAGATTTGCATCTCTGGGGGATGCCTCTCGTATTTCATTTTTCATCCACGAGAGTGTTGATTATAAATTCCTAGCCAATGGGGGAGTCCTTGTTTCCCAGCGAAACCCTTAAGTGGGAGAGACCCTCTAGAATTGGAATGGTTGAAAAGATGAAACGGTAAAGGAATCAAGTGTAGTCAGTAAGGGTTGTACGTCGATCCATTAAAGAGGTTATCGCGGCGCAGTCTGTGGATTTTGAAGAGGATTTCACAAATTTGGAATTTCAAGTAGAGAGGCCGGTGTCGCTGAGGACATTTTAATGTCTACTTCTATGACACCGGGTATAAAAAAAAAACAAAAAAAAATCTCATATGGTACTCAGACGATCTTGTTTTTCCGTTGTGTTAAATGGGACACAAAATGAATGTCATAAAAAAATTAAAGCTATTGACCATTTTCTTATAATTGTGTCTCAGTTTCAATACATACAGTACCAAGGAACAAATGGTACCAATAAAGTCTAATTCTTTTCAATCATTTGAACGTACCAATGAACTTTTGTTCTTTAAAAATCCTTTCATTCTATAGGCTGTAGGCCCAAAGGTCTATAAAACTCTAGACTTTTTATTCTGTGATCTACACAGGCTAGAAGAAGAAAAAATAAAAGGTAAGCAAACGAATACCCGAAGATCATACTATAGGCTATGTACCGAAAGGTCTATAAAATTCTTGATTTTTCATTCTGTGACCTACACTTTGGCTGGAAGATAAAAAAAAAGGTAGGCAAATGAATACTCCCCTGAAGATCATACTATAGGCTATGAATCGAAAGGTCTATATCATTCTTGATTTTTCATTCTGTGACCTACACTTTGGCTGGAAGAAAAAGTAGGCAAATGAATACTCCCCTGATGATCATACTATAGGCTATGAATCGAAAGGTCTATATCATTCTTGATTTTTTATTCTGTGAAGTCCGAAGTCCGACTGACTATCCACTGCCCCAAGTGGACCTCCCCGAAAGGTTGATGAAGTTGATCCAGTTGTATAAATGGTTTTGCACAATAAAAGAAGTGTGACGGACAACACGTAACCGAAAACTAGAGCAAATACATTTTGTGTGTTGTAGCAAACATTGTGTAATTAAGAAGGGGAAACTCTGTCAAATAAAACCTACGGCCTCACAGTCAATGGTTGAAATGGTGAGTAATTCTGTAGTCCAACAAACTGATTGGTCACTGTGTCAAATCCTGATTATGTGTTCGACATCTGGGTAAATAATTACCCATATGCAATATCGCCCAATTAAAAAAATAAATTAATGAATTCATTCAAAGGCTTGTTTGTCATGTCGTTTTTCAATCTTTTGATACATATAATGATGATAACTCTCCGTCAGTCCTGACTTATGAGTGTAATCAAACTAAATATGGACGTCAGACGATCACATAGAGATTTGTTTATAGTGGTGATGGCTTGTCTAGCACCATCCACACTTGATAACACATAGTCAGTGCAAGAGTTTTCCACAGACAACAAAAACAACAAACATCAGATGCCTGTCTTGACAAAGATTATGGGTACATCAATCCTAGTGGTTTTAACTGCGTCCCCAGACACTAACCTGGGTATTTTCACGTCCTGACACATTCACTCCAATCATCACCCTGATTTATAATGCCATTGAAAAAATATAGGACTTTTTCGTAACATAAACAGAAAAATGAAATGTCTCTCTATTATTTGGACTCTATTCGATATCTTTAGTATTGTTAACTTTATAATGTTTCAGCTGATTAATCTTTATATACAAATTATCAAGCCTCTTCTAAAGGATTCCGAAAAACTAAAACAAAATGATTTCTCTTACCCAACATTGACCATTGATACAAATGTCCAAACTTTGGTTGTCACATCTCGTTCCGTCGAGGACTTTTGGCGCAAGGCTTTTAACAATATTTCCTTCGACAGCCAAGCAGTAAAGGGAGCAAGGATCCGACGGGTTTCGGTAGGGAATCCAGGTAAAGAATTGTCCAAAGTACATTTTGTCATCATAAGCTGAGCATTGTTGTGCTCGAAAATTATCTTTAGGGTTGGGACATTGCTGAAAAGAAATAGAAATGAAGTTATTTATATCTAAAAGTTGTAGTTTTAGCTGAAAATAATTTTAGTGAACTGTGTTTATATTGACACTGCAATGACCAACGTAGCCTCTGCATAGCGGCTGTAACGATCCAATTTTTCAAGTTTGATCCCTTAGAGTCTCAAGGGAATTTGTAATTCACAAGCGGTCCCCAAACCCGCAGATATATCGCAGTTAACCCTTTGGACCCTGACGTAAAAAGTAGTAACTAGCGAAAAAGACGATGCATTACGAATTCAGCAAAATGGAGTGCCGAATTATTGGCCATATCGTATTTTTTCACTGTCTCCAGGGTTCAAAGGGTTAAAAGAGTCACTATCTAATCCAAAGCTGGAGAGAAATGAGGATTCATATCTTTACAACGGTAATAGTCCACATATGAAATCTGAGCGCCTAACTACTGTACTAAGGAACTTCACCAGCTATTTTACCGACACAAAACCAAATCGAATTTGTTCCGAATACCCAAAATGTCAAATTTAAAGTCTCTAGGCCAAAATTTGCAGTATTTGAAATAGTTTGGTAGAAACGCTTCTTTATAGAGACACACAAAATCACTTTTATAGTGGTAGAAGATTTTTTGTACCCACCTCGTTATTACACGTTACATATTGAATAGCTTCTCCTTTGCAGCCATATTGAAATAGAAAGCTGGGAACACATTTGCGGAGTCGGTAGGAGGAGCCACCTCCGCAAGTCCTGGAACATAAGCTCCAACTGCTCCAATCAGACCAATAATCAGCTTGTGATGAGCAAGTCAACTGTGAAAGGAAGAAGAAAGAAAAATAAGAAAAAAAATGAAGAAAGAATATTTATTTGCTTGTTTGTGTTTTACGGCATATCAACCTTTTTAGGTCATTTAATGCCAACAATCATTTTTGATAAACGTTCTTTTGTCCACGCGCATTTTTTTTTTTGTTTTTTTTTTTTATAACACAATGTGCACTATTTAACGCATAGCTGTAGGGAAAGTTGGGATTCATACCTATCTTAAGGGTATTAGTCCAAATGTGAAAGTACAAGGATCGACTGGGATTTGAACTCGCGTATTACGATTCCAAATTCCGACTGCCTATCCACTGTTCCAAATCGGTTTCCCCAAGGAAGACAGAAATAATACAAGAAAGAAAATGAAAGTCTGCAAAGAAAAAAATTGTGAAGGAAAAGAAGAAAGAGAAATTGAAAAAAAGAAAAAGAAACAGAAAAAGAAAAAAGAAAAAAAAAGAAAGAAGAAAGAAAAATAATGAATGAATGAAAGAAAGAAGAAAGAAATATTACAAGAAAAAATGAAAGTTTGAAAAGAAAAAATGAAAGGAAAGAAGAAAGAGAAATTGAAAGAAAGAAAAATGAAAAAGAGACAGAAAAAGAAAAAGCTATTTAAAAATAAAATAATGAAAGGGAAAGAAAGACAAGAAAAAAAAAACATAAACAAAAAAAATGGTCGTTTTTTGAACGGATTTCAACAATTTTTAAGTAGAACGTGTTTTTTTTAAATATGTGAATGAACATATAATATACAATAACTATTCTTTAAAAAACGAATCAAACTCGACCAAAACTGGTAAGTTTGTTTGTTCAGTTTTTACGGTATATCAATGTTTTTATGCCATTTGATGCCGAGAACAATCATTTTTGAGAAACGTTCTTTTGTCCACACGTAGTTTTTTAATTACACATTTTGCACTATTTAACTCATAGCTATAGGGAATGTGAGGATTATACCAAAAACTGGTCGAACAATTATTTTTTGTGGATGGAGTTGAATTGCTTTCAAATTTTTTCATCGACAATAGTAATAGAATCTTACATATATTCTAACGAAAATGTTTTACAAAAAACATCGATAGAACACGCAGAAATAAAACGCAAGGAGAAAAAATACATCTTAACAACAACAAGAAAATAAACACATCAGATCAAAACACAATAAAAACTAGAATGTAACTGACAAAAATGTCAATCCCTGAGAATGGTTAAGGAGGATCGAAAACGTTTGGAAGAAAGGTTGGAAATTACATTAAGACACTCCACCGAGACACTAATTTTTTTTTTTAACAAGAAAAAAATTAGTTAAAAATAATAAATGAGAAAGTTAAAATTCTTTTTACTGAAATATGTCTGAATATATATGTGTGTGTGTATATATTTACTTGTATTAACCAACCGATCTATCTTTCTATCTATCTTACTTATCTATCGATCGATACACATACACCTCTTTATCTTAAAATATGCCAATTATGGGATTCAATAAAATACGCACACACAAACACACACACACAAACAAACACACACACACAAACACACATACATATATAGATGAATGAATGTATGGATAGTTTGTATTTTTTGCCCATTTACGGATAGGGCACGTGTAGGTTGATGCGTTTCTGTTTCTGTGCGTCCCAATGTAATTAAAAAGTGATTAAAGTCAAATTATCACAACGTTTATTATTTGTTTTGTTTTGACAGCAATGAAAAAAAAGAAGAAGCTTTATTGCCCTTTCATTTCATCATATTTAGAATAGCAAAAAAAAAAAGAATAACGAGGGAAAAAAAAACAAAGACTAGTAGAAAAACTTGTGCATTTTTCATTTTCGCCTTTCAGAAAAAAAATCTTGTAAAAACAACTTTTGGAATAGATTTAGCATTGAATCATGAAACAGAAAGAAATTATTTTCTAATTAAATACAAATAGAAAAAACAAATCAATTTGTATACAGGGTGGTCCGAAAATTGATTTATATATAGTTATCAGTAGGGCTGTGACAAAATTCTTTCATTAAAGAACATTATTGTCATTTATTGACTATTTTGCGATTTTACCAAGTCTGTAGTTATTAGTAGAGCTGTCATCTTGTAGTAGCAACTATAGTATAAAAGTGAAAGCCGTAATTGAACAAAATTGAACATTTATTGATGAGAGATGTTCCTAGCACTGGCCAGCATAATGTGATCGACTGTGACCAAGTGAAAGCCGTAGTTGAAAAAGATGAAACCTTTTTCAGTAAGAGATTCTCCTCGCTCTGACCGGCCAAATATTATATTTAGTTAGGCACAAGGCCATTCTTATGTGCTCATTCCTGGGCTTTTGTAATCAGGTTTGCCCTTCACCTAGATGAGTTACTCTCCCGAGTTAACGACCCTCATCTGCCCGAGACAGCTAAAAGTGAATGTAGTGGTTTTTTTTTTACTCGGATTTGAACTCATGTAATACAATTCCAGAGACCGAGCTTTTTCCACTGTTCCTACCTCGCTGAGCTGGTAAAAGCCGTAGTTGAACCAGATTTAATATTTTTTAGTGAAAGATGCTACTTACTCTGGCCAAGTAAAGACCCTAGTTGAACAAGATTCCCGTATGACAACCAGACAAATCTCATACATTCTCAAGATTTTCAAATCGGGTGTGGCAAATGAGTTGCATAAAAATCTACTTCAGAAAAACGAACTTTCTGGTCAATCCAATATTTACGCAATCGTGTCCTCGACTACGATTTAACATGGGGTCATATCTATGATCACTAATGACAGCGAGGTTGGAGCAGTGGGATAAGCTTGGACTTTGGATACGTAGTACACGAGTTCAAATCCAAGTGAAAAACATTGCATTCACTTTCAGCTGTCTCGGGCAGATCAGGCTCGTTAACTCGGGAGAGTAACTCATCTAGGTGAAGGGTAATTCACTGATTACAAAAGCCAAGGGTTATTGAGCACATAAAAATGGCCTTATATGTATATATATTTGTATATGTTACGGTCAAGTTGCGTTGGACACACCGATCAGTTAGACTTTTGGAACAGCCTTATCTATCTATTAATTCTCTCTCTCTCTCTCTTTCTCTCTCTCTCTCTCTTTCTCTCTCTCTCTCTCTATCTATCTATCTATATGTCCATCTATCTATCTATCTATCTATCTATCTATTCCTTCGTCTATTAGTATATCTATTTATTTAACTACCTATCTCTCTGTTTGCCTATCCTTCTATTAGTATATCTATCTATCTATCTATCTCCCTATGCCCCCCTCTCTCTATCTTTCTATCTATCTACCTGCCTGTCGTTCTGTCCATCCCTCCATGTATCTATCTATCACTCTGTCTATCTCTATATGTAGCTGTCTATCTATCTATTTATCTATCTACCTACCTACATATCTATCTATCTATCTATCGATCTATATATCTATCTATCTATCTATCTATCTATCTATCTGTCTGTCTATCGATTCTTTTGTTCATAATCTGATTGCAGTTATTTCACTCCATTCTCATTCGAATCATAACTAATCTCCTGACTGACTGCATACTTCTTTCTCGTCTCGTTCTTGTCCAACACCTATTGATATTATTATTATTATTATTATTATTATTATCATTATCATTATTATTATTATTATCATTATTATTATTATTATTGTTATATTTGTACATTTTCATCTTCTGAAAGTTCTGAAGTTTTCTATCGAATTCTCATCTAGAATTGTTGTGCCTCGGCACTCTCCATTAAAATCCAATCTCTAATTGCAAACGACAAGCGCGGCAAGTGAAAGAAAGAAAGAAAGAAAGGATGGCTGCCTGCCGGCGGAACACAGAGAGAGAGAGAGAGAGAAAGAGAGAGAGAGAGAGAGAAAGAAGGTCAAGGGAAGAGAGAGAGAGAGAGAGAGAGAGAATGCCAAAGGAAAAGAGAGAGAGAGAAGGTCAAGGGAAGAGAGACAGAGAGAG
>JAYKTE010349740.1:0-10970 GCA_036873565.1 Xipholeptos notoides | reverse complement strand
ATTTGGAAATAAATATTATAAGAAACTTGTTAATCCAATAAAAATGCAAACATAACCAGATTATACAGCCTTAGTATATCTACCATCTTGCTAATGTGATTAATTCAATAAAATTGAACATGTTTAAACAAGAAATTTATGGTCCAAACTGCTTTTGTAGCCATCCTTCAGAAATACAGTCTCTTCCTTAAAGACTTTAGACCTTGATCAAGGAATAACCACAAAGTATTTTTTTTATAGAATTATAATGTTCAAACTATAGACCATGAACTGAGATTCATAGTCTCTTTAAAATTGTCTTGCAGTATATTAAAATATTTACCATCCTTGTGTTGATAAGCAAAATTACTTCAATAATAATAACATTAATATTTTCAATCCAGCATTAGTTAATTTATTAAAAACCCTGAATAATGTATTTATATAACATGGTAAACTATATCCATTCCTTTTCAAGTTTGTTTTCCTGCTTAAGGCAAAGCTGTGAAGAAGGGGGGTAATAAAATATTGCAATCTAAGGTTGTTCATATGAGAATAAATTTTCAAACATTTTTGTAATATGAATAAAAATTCCATTATTGAAGAGATGTGTTGTAGCTTTTTTTCTTCTTTAATCATATTCAAATATAAAGCATAATTTATCTTTGATTTAGTTTACTGACATAACACATTAGTGATGCAGCATTATATCTCATTGCTAGTGAATGACCCGACACTTTGTGTAACTTTCTTTATGGGGCCCTCAGTAAAAAATAATTAAGAACTCTTGTCATAGAGCCTGGCTTCAAAGAATCGTGTTGTACAGTGGTAATAAGAAATAAGAAACTATGAATTGGAGTTCTAATTATTCTGTTAATACAGAGTGGGCCAAAAGTTACTGCCCCATGAAAAATTTTTTCTTTAATTAAAATATTTTGTTGCATAGTGTATCATAATTACCAAAACATCTATTGCCAAGAGACATCCAAGATTTTTGGCAATATATATTTTTTACAATTATAATACACTATACAACACTATGCCTTGGTCTATTTTATTGAATAGTTTGAGATGAAGCTTCATAATCTGTGTATCCATTTTTGAAGAGTGTTGTTCTCATCTTTATAGTTGTTGTTTCATCATGTTTTGGCCAACTAATCCTCTGGCATTCTTCCAGTGTATTAAGGTATTATAAAAAAAAGGCTTACTTCTCCTTCTTCCACATATTTCTATTCTTGCCCACTCCTCCTAATCTAAAAATAGGGTCTGTTTGATTGGCCAAGACAAATTTTCTTGACCAATCAGTGAACACCCTTTTTGGCAGGCTCAATGCAAAAACCCATGTCTCTTCCTCTTTCTTAGAATGGCCGAGCATGAGTCAACATATAGGAAAAAAACTCTCTTTCATTATTGAGTGCTACTACTTCATACTGAACATTCAAAGGACAGTCTATATTTTGGACTTAAAAGTACATTTCATAGTTGAACCTAAATCTGAAAGCACAACTAGTTTTGCAAGGACTTTCTGCTTGTAGTTTGATTAAATAATTAATACTTAAATCTTTATTTATGTCTTGTATCTTTTTGTACTAGCCTTTTTTCAGAACTTCTCAACTACAATTACTTTATTTGCAAAACCACAATTTACTTTAGTAAATAAAAGACCCAACATTCCTATCTAGTCATGGTTAATACACCTGAAGAAGGCTAGAGGATTAGTTGCATAAAATATAGTAAAACAACAACTATAAAGATGAAGACAGCAGCCCACAAAAATTAATACATAAACTAAATGTCTTAATTTAAAAAAAAAATTTCCATAGCTTAGTAACTTTTGGCCCAATCTATATTTCCTTTCAGACTGATTGATTGATATCCAAAGAAAACATGAATTGCTATATGCTTTTCAAATTATGATTAAAATAGTTTTACTACTATTTTGTTATAACTAAATCTATAATAAGAACTATCACCAGACACTTTTCTGCTCTTCTTTAATAGTCACCTATATATAAATCTTCAATCTTCATTCAATGTTCTTAAAATACTCAACCAAGAAGAATGCCATTAAATTTAGACATTCAGAAGAGGAGATTTAAAAAAAAAAGATTTTTGAGGCTTCTTAGATTTCAAGGTATTCAACCAATGGTCTGTTTGAGCCTATCTTATGGATCTTGTCAATAGAAATCTGTGTTTGAAGGTAACGATAATTTTGGTACTTGTAAAAAAGTATTCAAATTCAAATAATTTTTTGTTAACTTTGACAGTGGAACAAATGGAAAGCGCATTTATCTTGTTCAAAATACTATTTCTTTTTATGGCAAAACAGTTTTTAAAAAAACTGTTTATGTAAACTGGATTCATTAAAAATCAAAATGGTATTTTGTCTATAAATTTTACTTTACTTTTAGGTTTCCTGATGTTAATTCTTATATCAGGTGAAAATTTTTTGATATACTTTCTATGGTCAATAACGGATCAAAACATATTTAAAAAACTATTCATATACAGATTATATGGATAAAAAATTTAAATGGTTTGGGGAGTAAATAGTCAGCAAAGGAAATAAATACAAACTAAGTCAAAAATCTTATAAGAATCATAAATTTTTAAAACATCAATTTTTCTATGAATTGTCAACAAGAATATTCTTATATTCTTAAGCCTTTAACTCACTTTTTTGAAAACCACTATCATAGACCCTTCTAAACAAAACCACTTAATTTGAATGTATTTCTTTGTTTAAACGCAGATCAACTCTAATTTAATTAGCAATTACTTGCATAATTGCATTTCTTATATAATGACCTAAATAATTATTCTTGAAAACAAATTTACAGATTTTTTCCATTTTTTTAACAAAATTTGTACAATTATGATTGACGTATGACATCACCTTTTCAACAATATGGATTTTAGAAATAGGCTTTCAAAAATTCAAACTTTTATTCAAAAAGCTGCTTTGCTTGAGGTTGAAAAGATAACAAAAATGTAAAGAAAAGAAAACAAAAGAGTAAATCCAATGATGAAACACAGCAAACAAACAGAGGATCAACAAATATCAGCTACGGAAGATCAAATGGGAAATCAACTACAACATTGCGTATAGCCCAAAATTTTGCAACACTATGTAAAAATATATAGTTTCAAAAATTTTTGAAGCTAGTTTAACTACAAGAATTGAACTTTTTTTTAGAAAAATCTTGGACTTCTATTAAATCTAACCATTTAGAATCATTAATTGAGTCTATATCAAAGTGAATAAAACTTGTTCTTAAAAATAGAGGAAGGCACATAAAGGATTGGATTTAAAATTAGAAGCCCAAAATTCAATACAACTAATAGCTCCTCAATTTCATGCCTTGTTGCATGTTTTAGAAAAAAAATAACATTACTTTCTTTCCAACCTGATAAATTTGTTGAATAGTCTAATTTTCAAAATTTATAGTTTTATAGATGCAACAAAAAATATATAAAAAGCAAATTCTTAAAATATGTGTAAATTATCCAACTTGCTTACAAGCAAGTTAAGAAACTTGCAGATCTAAAATATTTACATTACTTCTATATTCTACTATCTATGGAAACAATTTACATATGGATTATTTGTATTCAAGCCATTACAGAAATATAGACTATCAGTTCTATAGGGTGGTATACTTTATATAACATTTTAAAAACTGTAATAGTTCTCTTTCTCATGAACAGATTTGATTCAAACCATCACAAAATAAATGATATGCTGACTATTAGCTGACTTGTATACTTCAATCTGATGTCCATAATTGGCATTTAACCTTTCAATGCACTTGTAGCACATCAGAATACTTCTCGTGTGCATTTTGAGTGATGTATCTACAAATGGGCCTCTGATCTGTACCTTAGGTTCCCAGAGGGTCATAGGTCATATCACATAAAACCCTTTGACTTCATAAACCTATTCAAACAGTTAATCAATGAAATCTAATAGTTGTAACTAATCAGTGATAATATTTTAAATGAAATCAGCCAAGAGGAATGAATACAATCGATGGTTTAAATCTATAGTATTAGAATCCAACATGTAAAGATAATAAGTTGATTAAATTGACTTAGTGATATACAACTACAATATGTGCATTTACATAGACAATTTGCATTTAGACATTTTACAACAGTTGTATCAAAATATTCTATATTTTGATTTAAAATCAGCTTCAGAAATCTAATAGGTTATTCCTGGAGTTTGTTTTTATTTTGTGCAAACTATATTGGGTATAAACTAAAAAAACAAGTACAAATACAAAATTGCACATTTGAACTTTAAAACTCCTTTATTTTGTCTTAATTACTCTTACAGGCAATCTTACAGCAATGAACCAAATGAGACATTGCCAATAATATTTTGGGGTTCATACCAATTTTCCATTATTAGGAAATAACTGTTCTGCTTTCTTAGCTGAAGATAACAAATATATTTTTTTATATATTTTGTTATTTTCACTTGAGAAAATTGCAAATATTTCATCAAGTGTAACACCTGAAAACCAATTCAGATGAATAAGAGTTTGATTGATTGATGAGAACCACACCTTAGTTCATAAGTTTACTGTTCGGTGCAGGCAAAAATTTGCAGATGGTTGTTAATCAGAATTCAATAATGACAAACTCTTGAGTGATTGGTCTGAATTGACAGAATTGATAAGGTTGGGGAAATTAGTAATTTAGTTGTCAAAGTGCTTGAGCTACTTACAGTATATGTGTCAGACCAGGAGCCGAAACTTGTTAAAAGTTCAAATACAGATACTACTTGACACCTCTAAGACTGAGCATTCTATGCAATACTGATAATGATGAGGCTAATTGATTATTCTGATTTGTCCAATTTGAGCTGTAAGTCTTCTGTCTCACTTTCTTTATCTCTAATTATGCATAAACACACACACACACATATATATATATATATATATACAATGACACATACACAAAGAGACATACACAAAGAGACATACACACGCACATACATACTGATACACAAATACACTTATGTACACAAACACACACGCATAAAAACATACACATATATAAAGTAATAAATAGAAGAGAAAGTAGTTCTTTAATGTTTGCCTTTATTAAATAAAGCTTTTTTAAAGAATAAGATTTGATGACATAAACAGAAAATCCTATTAGAAATTGATAAGTCAACTTACATTTGCTTTGAAATATTTTTGTTTTGAAAATTCTTAAATTTTTGATGATTAGTTTTTATGGAATAAAATAAAAAAGATATGAAGTTGTCAATAAGGTTTGGAATCTACATTGGAGAAATGTCTATATATAAGAGTTTTTAATCATCAGAAATCATTTTGAATGCAAATTAATCTTTAAAACCAAAATTATTAGATATACAGTATCAATTATTTTAGAACAAAGTATTGCATATTGTAGGACCCCTACAATGCAGGGTGTCCCCTGAACTCAGGTTGGCAGAATCATCCAGTCAAGCAAGAACTGAGTAAGGCCTTATGTGATCATCATCAATAGCTTTGTTTTGGTTCTTGGGCTCTTTTCCTCCTAGCTGGTAGAGGATAAAGACTTATGTCTTATGTCCGAAGTTTGTTTGTTAGGGCATTTTTGTTAGATGTTGAAATGTAAAGCAGTTAATGAATTAATTAAATTTTCAAAATATCTTCAGTTATTCATGCTTGCCTTACTTTTTATATCTTCCTACAGAAAATCACAGCCAAATGACCAAAAATTAACAAGACATAGCCGCCAAAGAAAACATGTGCATGTGTGGATCTCTTTGAGTTTCCACTGTTGGTGACTATACTACAAGAGTTAGTGGTTATGAACTAACTAAAATGTCTGCATTTATTAACTAAAAACTGAATGAACTTAACAAGACCAAAGAGACCTGTTACCAATTGAATAAGAGTTATGTCATTCTAAAAATCTGTTATATATGCCACTTATTCCTCCCTTATATAAAAGTTTCAATCATAACATTAAATAACTTGCATGAAAATAATGGTATTGTGCAATACTAGCTGATTAATGGTTATGATCAAATCTATACCCGGTATCAAACATTTTAGTGCAAAAATAAGTTGAAAATATGTTGGTAGAGTTCCAAACTCCAAAAATGATTTTAAAAAATAGTGATTAAAATTTTGGATTTAAAGACTAAAGAAGAAAACCTTAAAGTTTCAATTAAAAAGATTTGTCAAAATATATAAAAATTCTTTTAGAATTTGAAATTGTGAACAAAAATTTTTAAACATCATATTCTAATTTTTGTTTTCAGTTATTTGAACTTCATTAAAAAAAAAAAAAAAGCAAATGATGAAAAAATTCATTAAGAGCTAGTAATTTTTCATTTTTATTTTTGGTTGGTGGGGTGAATGTAAGAAAATGAAAAAATAAATTTATAAATTCTAAATATCAATTTGTCCAAGATTCTAATTGGTTAACTAAAACAACCCATTTTTGCAATGTTATCAAAATGAAGGATTCTTTTTGTCATTGTTATTATAGTATTTTTTCTTCATTTCTTTGCAAAGAAAAAAAAAATTGAATTCTGAATATTGAAAAGAATGGAAAACTATTTACAATAAATTGAAAAAAAAAATGATTAATTTTAGGCTGTATTTTCTCCTAGAGCTTTATCTTGCTTCATGATAGAAAATAAAAATAGCTGATAAAAATGTTTCCTTTAGAATAAACACAAGAAGAAGAAGAATAAGAGGAATAAGAATAAGAGCAACAATAATAAGAAGAACAATAGCAATAATAATTATAATAATAATAATAATAATAGTTTGTTGTCAGCGAAAAAGGTAAGATGTTTAATTTGAAGGTGAGCAAACTGGGAAAAAGAAACAGGGTATTTGAAAGAGACAACACATTGATTATATCTTAACAAAAAGTTTGCAATCGAGAGAGGTAGAGGGAAGAGTAAGTGATTTAATTTTCTTTATAGATTTGAAATAAGACTTTGAAATTAATATTACTTAGATAACCAAGATTTTTATCTGCTTCTTCATAGTTACATTCAAAATGTCTCTTTGTGCATATATAACACATATATATATATATTTATATTTATATTTATATATATTCTAACAAGTGTTGCTAAAAAAATTTTTTTATTTCTTTTTAATAATTTTTTTTCAATTTTTTCTTGTTTTCTAACAAGGGTTTTTGTCCTGCGGTCTGTGTCATTATATAATCCCTTAGTTTTTGTACAAATATGTTCAGATTCTGGATTTGCAGTATGCAAGTTCAAATCCTAGTCATTCCACCTTGTTCACTTGTGGACTAATACCCTTGGGAAAAGTATGAATCTCCATTTTCCTGTGGTAGACACCCCATCTATTGATGTCATGATAAAAACACCCTTGATAACCTTAGTGTATCATCTAGTATTTAGTTATCTCTCTTAATTGGGATATACATGTGGCTGGGGACCACTTGTGAAATTCAAATTCCCATGGAACTCAACACTGAATCATGTGTTCAGTGGTTGAGCTGGCCCAACCTGCAAAAATATTAAAAAGTTTTTAGGAGATTATATATTCATAAGTAAAATAACCATTTGTACTAATTTGAACTCATTAGTAGAATAAAACAGGCCTATATAGAACCTTCTTGATCAAAGTTTTTGTTTTTTGTATTTATTTTGTATATATATATATATATGTGTGTGTGTGTGTGTGTGTATGTGTGTGTGAAGAAATCATTTTCAAAAGCCGATAAACGCCATTTCAGTCAAAATTAAACTGAGTACATCATTCTGTGCCCTACTTTGTCTAGCTTCTATTGTCATAATCATTTGTTTGCAAAAGTCGACAGCAACTGTTACATAATCCAAAATTCATACTTTAATTGGATTGATTTCTCAGATTTTCACAGGCAAAAAATCCCAACTTACAGAAAATGGCAAATTTGGATATATATTTAAACAAGTTTTATTAAAAAGTACAGAGATCTCCTGTCTATTTATTTTTTTCTTTATTTTAAAACATTTTCTTATAAGTGTCTTTATATCAGATTTAAATGAATTCAAAAATATACAGTAGATAATTGAAAATAGTCCCTCTCTTTCAACTGAAACTCTTTATAAGACCAATGTAGTTTATCAATTTTAATGTCTACTAGGAGAGTGTAACTCTCAAAATAATTCTTGTATTGGTTTTACCAAGACCACTTTGTTGAAACGTCTAAGTATTTATCCCCTACAATCGCCCAACATTTAGAAAAACATTCATTCTCCACTTTCCAGTTTAGAAAATGTTTTAATAATACTACAATTATAGAACAGAAAATTAATAAAAAAAAATCGTGCAAATTTCAGAATCACTCTATATAAAGTGTAAAAATGTTTTATTAATAAAATCAATTTCAATATAGCCAATAATATTTTGAAATATTTATGAAAAATAGAACTACAGTATATTCTTGAATTCATTTAAATCTTTATTATGAGAAAATTAGAAAAAATAAAGAAAAAATAAGTAGACAAGAGATATCTCTTCTTCTTAATAAGATTTATTTGAATGAAAAAATGCTGCCTAAATGCATACATATATATATAATTTATCTAGATGAAGAGCAACACTGATTAAAAAAAGCCAAGAAATATGATGAGCACGTAAAGCTGGCCTTGTACTTAACTTGGTTTGCTCAACGAAGTACATATATAATAAAACATATATAATCTAAACAGACATATATATATAAACATGCACACACACACACACATATATATATGTATATATTTAGAAAGAGAGAGATTAAGAGAGAAACAGACAAGCAGAGACAGACTGACTGACCAACAGTTAGATAGACAGACAGAATTTTACTTAAAGAAAAATGAAAAGTGATATGAGTGATAAAAAATCAATTCTTGTTTAATGTATAGTTAAATAATTTCGGTGGGTTACCATTTTCCATTTGTAAATCTAATGTTCAACAATTCTTTCGTCCAGCTAAAAGGGCTACATATAAAAAGTTGCCTTTAAGCTCTTTATTGATCTTCAAATAATAATGTGCTCGGTTTTAATTTTGATTCTTAACTTTTTTCTTTTCCATTACTATTTTAATTTTAGAAGCAATTTTCTCTTGAAAGCAGCTCATTAGAAAAATTTTTAAGTTTAACAAATGGAAAGAAAAACATTTTAATGATGTAAGCTCTCATGATGAAATCAATGCCTTACACTGCGAGGTTTATTGTAAATTATTTATTATTGTTGGAAATTATAAGTTTCCTAAGTACACTTTTTTGAATTGCAATTAGAAAGTGCTCTGAGAGTGTATACATCAAAAATCACTTGTAGCTGAAAAATTAATTCTCTTATGGAAGAGTTCAGTTTTTAGTCTATGACTAATAACATTTCTATTTATAGCATATTTTTCAAAGTTATTTGTATAATATTGTTAAATACAACTATATCTTGATTTAATAGTACTTAAATAATGTTTTATATATTTTAAATCATGAATTTCTAGAAAGGTTAGAATATCAAATATTGTGCCATGTTGCTGACCACAATTATCTATTTGATCTGATTTTACATTTTTAACACTTATTGGAAGGGTTGGTAGACTTGTCTACCATAAGTGGCCCAAATGGAACATAAATCCTAATGATATAGCTATAGCTTGGGTTTAATCAATAAATGGATGGATTTTAAACAAAGTTTCAGCTATTATAAAAGAGGAGTTAAAAACCCTGGTCCCCCCCCCCATGAAGACCCAAAGAAAGAACAATTTTGCTCATTTAAGCTTAATAAAGAGTAGAAAATTAGATATGCCTGAAGAAAGACAAATATTTCCTCTAATCCTAAAAGTATAACTTGTTTTTTGATATAATTATTTGTGATTAGAATGAGGATTGCTTTATACCACTTTAAATACAATGAAGTAGTCTGAAAAGAATAGAATATGATACATACTTGGTCAAACACCAAACCAAGTTTGGCACAAGGCCAGTTTTACATGCTCATTATGTTCCTGAACTTTTTAGAATCAGTGTTGTCCTTCACCTAGATGAGTTGCTTTCCTTAAGTTGATGGGTTTCATCCACCCAGGTTTTTGAAATCTGTGTCATTAATGTTAGTACATGATGTTGGAATCTTCCAAGTTAATGAACCTCATCTGTTCAAGAATACTGAAAGTGAATATAATGGTTTTGACTGGGATTTAAATGTAGAATATGCTAACAGAAGGTTATTATCATTATGAGTCAATTTACACCAAGTACACAATACTTCAACTAGTATTTTAATTCCATAACTGTCATAGACTACTTAAGCTTAACTCTGTATCAAACATGCAAATAAAATGTAAGTAATAAAACTGTCCAAACAAAAGCTGTCAAAATTTGAGAGAGTCTATAGAAACAATATATATTTACTATTTAACCAATTCTCTTAAAAAGTTCCAGTTCAAATTATCAGAGATTTTTATTTGGCCACGTAAAAAACAATGCAGTTTATTACTATGAACAGTAAAATTAAAAAAAATTAAAAATGGCTGCATGCGGTTTGTAAATGAGTATTTCTGGTAAGTTCTTAAGAAGACCAATATTTTTTCTGGTTTGACAGGTCATGATTAGTAGAGAAGATATTATTTTTTATGATGCATCAATTTGGTAACAAGAAGCACATACACCCACATGAGTGTGTATCTTGTTCCCAAATTTTTATGTGTGTGTGTGGAGGGTGCATATTGCAACCATTTGGGAATAAACATGTTTCATTAAACATTAACGACGTTAATGTTTTTTAATTTAATGATTTTTATTATGATCCGGTTTCCATGTTGTAAGGTTAAAAATAAAGTGTTTTTTTTCTTTTCTGTAACTCATTTTTGTTTAATTCCAAGACTAGAAATGCGAACTGGAGATGCGGTCTAAATGCAGTCTAAATATAGACTATCAACATCTCTAAACCCCTGAAGATGGACTGCTTTAAGTCCGAAAGCGCTCGGGATACACAAAAACATTTGGA
>JAYKTE010349629.1:0-10970 GCA_036873565.1 Xipholeptos notoides | reverse complement strand
GCTGATTAACTACTTATGCTCTATCACTGATATTGAGTATTTTAACTCTAAATATAGGGAGCATTTTTTTCTATAGATTACTAAACATCGTGCAGATAGCAATTAATATGATGATAATAGTCTAAAAACTCTAAACACAATCAGAAAGTATTAATTTTTCTTGTATCAGGAGTTGAGTTTGTTTAAAAACTTCTGACCAACCACATTTGTGTCTGTGCGTAATTCGTAGATTACTGATTCTTTTTTTCACCTAGGATGTAAAAGACCTGTGATTCTGTCTTCATTAATACAGCAATCAACCAAAAATAACTTTAATTACCTCCTCATTAGGAAAAAAAATTAATTTTGCATATATTCTATATGCAAAATTAATTTTTTTTCCCTTCGTCTTTTATTATATTGTAAATGAAGTTGGAGAATTGCTGCAAATTTATCACATAATTCTTTTGACTGAGGCCGTTTCATTGAAAAGCATAAAAACTCTGAATGTAAATCGATTGAAATTTTCTAAACTTTAATCTCCATTTTTGCCAACTTGTAAATTCTTATTTAAATTGATGTGATTGAATGGATTCTATTTAAAATAAAATGAAGGGTTTTGTTTATTTTTTTTGTTTTGTTTATTTTTTATGAAATTCAATTTATATTGATTTAATATGAGATGGAAAGAAAGATAATACTGAGTTTAGATCTGCTTCTTAGACAGGGAAATTAGATTTTATATGAAAGGCAAAACTCACCACAAACCAGCCGAAATAAATGGAATAAAAAATAAATTCAGATTAATTCTAGATGAAGTTGTGACCTTTTTCTTTTGGTAAATCTTTGCTCATGATGCCCATAATGCATTCAAATCCAAAGGGACTTGTTCAAAAGAAAAAACATGATAAAAGAATAATAAAAAGAACAACAAAACAAATGGAAATACAAAATTAAGAATTGTAAAGCTAGAAAAAGGAAAAAAGAACAAACTATGATAGTCTTTTCTTTTATTACATTTGTAGCAAACAGAATATTTGCTAGAGAAGGAAAAGTGTTAACAAAATGGATCCTTTCTTCTTTCCTTCCTTCAGGCTTTGAAGTGCTGACACACATCATATTTTTTTTTTCTTTCTTTCTTTATTTTTCTTTTTTTTATATTTTCTATCTGGGAATAAAATTGAAACAGTGATGGAAGATGGATGAAAGCTAGGAGATAAATACTTCGGTTGCAGAGAGAATAAGAAAATAAAAATTGCATATTAAGTATTCATTGGTGGGTAGTAAAATAAAGAAAATAGGAAAAAATTGTTGCTTATTTAATTTTAAAACATAATATGGTTTTCTGTGTTTATGTTTCTCTTCCCAATGGAGAATTCAAAGCAGCAGGTGCACTTTTTTCCTCTTTTTGTGTATTTCTATCTTTGTATGAAATAATGCAAGAAAGTTCACTTCCTTAAAAATATCAGAGATGAAAAAGAGCAAAAAACTAATGTTAAAATGTTTAAAAAAAAAAGAAAAGGATATTTCAATCTCATACTGTCAACATTACTCTATAATGCTTGTGAAAATATGCTTATTAAATCATGTAGTTTTTATTCCTTTTCCCAACAAAAAAGTGATGATTTGCTTCATATCACCATGAAATAATTCTATATTCAATTGTGTTCATGACAAAATACTAGTCTTCAAATGGATTGATTGGGAAATATAAAGAATTAACTAAATGATTTAAAAAAAAATGATTTGCTTTCACTTGAATTCTAAATATAACCTTATAGCATGTGAGATTAGCTAAAAGCTCTTTTGGAATCCTTGAGATATAGTTTGAGAATTTGTACATCTATTTTTTGGATTGTTGTCTTCATTATTATCTTTGCTACTTTCACAATCCTTGGGATGAGGCTTGATCATTCAAATATATATATTTTGGACTTTTGTCCTCATCCTTATCATTGCTACCTTCACAATCCTTGAGTGATTTGTACATCTATTTTTTCGAATAGTTGTCCTCATTTTTTCATTGTTATTTTCCAAACATGATAGTCAGGAAACAAATGAGTGAAACAAATGGGTGTGTATTGATTTTTTTTTTTTTTTGGTAGCTAACGTAAATTATCCTGATTGTGTTCAAGTATTAGAAACACTACTCAACTGTACCACTATTGTAGAACCTAAGAACTGGTTGCCAGTTGCATCCATCAGTTGATCAAAGATTCTGATAAACGGATTCTGCAGTGGTTGTAAAGGTTTCATTGCACATATCATTTTCCCAATAATTTGTAAATAAGGTGGATACTTATCTTTTGTGTGGATATTGATCCAAAAGATATACCCCTCCCACTCCACAAAATAATGTCCAATTTTGAAATTTCACAGATATGAATTTAACATGTATTTTTGTGTTAACCAATATGTTACTGGATTATCTGAAATATAAATAATCAATGCTTAAAACACTTTTTATTTAATCTTATTATCTGTGATACACCAGGAAAATTTAACTCTGTATACATGCAAGAATCTAGTGAACTATTTTGTTTATCATATCTTTTCAGTGGGCTACTTACAATAGACAAAAGACTGTGCACCTCCTTCTGAAATTACATTCATTTTATTAAAGACAATGCAAAAGGTTCTTAATAAGGTGCAGGTGTATAGTTAGTGACTTAAAGGAAAGAATACAGAACATACATCTGTTCTTTTTGCTCTCTTGGTCTACATATAATAATATCTTTTTGTTATTATTTGATTAAGCATAGCCTCTTTAACCTATGCAGCTGATGTCTACCCCTATTTTATTCCAGACTGTATGATCATCATCATTAGAATAAAACTGACCGAGAAAAAATTTTTTTTATTCAATATCTTTTCTTTCCAATTCTTTTGTAGTCAAAGTCTAAGTTGCTAATAGTTTCTGAACTTCTTACGAGGATGATTGATACAATTAAGAAGACACATACGTTTTCTTTATCTTTATTTTATATTCTTCAAATAACCTTTACCATTGTCATAGTCAATGGTATCTATTTGTTTTATTTTTTTTTCCTAGATTGCTCATCCTCACTTCTCTCTTTCTCGACCTCCATCCAACCTCAAGTTTTTCTTCAAACAGGTGCAAACACCCTGTTCAAGTTCCAGTTGTTTAGCAAACGGCACAAAGGCTAAACAGTTCTTCTTGAGTAAATAAATATTACGCCTATAGAGTGGGAGAAGTAAGATTAAGAGTGGATATGTGCAAGATGAAATAGTCAGGAATAGAATATTGGGGAGGTTGTTGGTTATCGCATTAGGAAAAATCTTAAGACATGATATTATTATTGCTTTACTTTATCTATAACTGTCATGTATGAATACCCATATATAAGTATCTTTTTGTTATGATAATTTCATTGGTCTGTTTCTAATTGTTTAGAACTTTGCATTTTTACCTGACACCATATAAAACTTTTCTTTTAATATTGAATGTTTGGTTATTTTATCTCTCTTCTCTCTCTCTATCTATCTATCTGGTGACTGCCACTTCTTTACAGAAGACGGACAACCCTTACAAATGCAAACTTGTTGCTGTCTTAGAATTATTTACATCTCAAAAGCACATTTAAGCAGCAAAAATGCATACATGTAATTGATTCTTAAATAATTGCAGAATGAATCCATAGAACTAACTTATTTTTCCAATTTGGATTCGGTGAAGCATAAAAAAATAAACCCAATAAACTATTATCAATGAACTAATATTTCATGGTTAAAACCTAATTTTTTAGCCTTAGAATCTGAAATGTTTTACATTGCCAACTGCTGTTTTAGTCACCAAAGTTTTAAATTAAAAACAAAAAATGTTTCAACAGTAAACAAAATATTCTCAATAAAATGAACACTTAATAAAAAAGAAATGAAGCAAAAACCTTAAAGAATTTTTGTCTGTGTTTAGGCTTTGAATAAAATCAAATATTTAACTGAAATCTTTATTTATGAAATTGTTTAATTTCTCACACTGTTTTCCTCATCTTCATAGTTGTAGTTGGACATCAAGAAATTAAAGCTTAGTTTATGAAGCTTCATCTCCAAAGAATTCTCAAATAAATACAACTATGAAATTGTATTAAAAATTAACTAAAATATCAATGAGAATGAATGTTTTTTGATCGTGATGTAAAAATTTAAGTTAAAAAAATCAATTAAATTTAAGCAAAAAAATTTGGATGAGTTCTAAAAAAATTACCTTTTAATCAACTTTTTAAATCATTTATTCTTACATCAAGTTTATGAATGCTTCTTTGTTCTATGATCAAAATTCTAACAGTTTTGATTCTTTGTTATTTTACTTGTGAAAATGTTGTCTTTCTATTGATAAACCCGAAATGGTAAAAATTAGTTGACATCAGTTTTCCTTTTTTGATTCTTTAGTCTCCTTCTTTTCTAGCAGATCCTAACAAGATATAGGTGTGGTACATTTTTCATCACAAGTCTGAATTTTAATGTAAACCATTGTCTAGTTCATCTTTCCTTGATGTATTTCAGTTTTCATGCCTTTTCCTTGTTTTTATGTTTAAGTCACTTAACACTTTATGTTCGACTTGTTACTTTAAATATAGTGGCAGACAATTAGAGACTGGGATTTTGTATCTGACTGGTTTTCAATAAATAAAAAAAGAAAAATAGTCTAATATTTTGTAGATGAGGCGACAGTAGAAAATGTTATAGAAACATCATAGCATTGACATGTAGGAATTTAAAAAAACAGATTTTTTAGTATTTTGTTCCTTTCTTATGTAAGCAATTTTGTATTCAAATATGTTGGAATGTTGTAAAGTCTGTAGCAGAATGGTTACTAAGATATGTATTGAATTCAGACTGTAGATTATTTCTTTCAAACTTGATAGTTTTATATTTTGAATCACATTTACTTTAAAATATTAACAGTAAAATAACTAATTATTAGATTGGCTTGTGTATCAATTTTCTGACTGTTGTCTTCTTTATTTTAACAACATATCAGCTGATGTATTCTTTGGCCTTCTAAATGACAGAACCTTAATTGTAATTAGGAGCTTTTACAGGATTTCAAACTTAACCATTTACTCAATCCACAGGGAAGGCTGTTCTGTTTCTGTTAACACAGCTGAGTGGAAATGTTAAGCTTATGAAATGTTTTCTTTATCATTTTCTCTTAAGAAACTTAACTTACACAATTTTTTTCAAAAAATGACACATACAGCTTTTACAGGCCATTAAAAAGTGTTTTTTTTTTTTTTATGATGATCTGGTGACAATATGGCTTATCTGAGAGAATCTTCTTTAATCAGTTGTCTTTAACTAGCGGAGTAAATACTGCAGTTCTCTTATTCTGTTTAAGTTGGAAGAACTATGAAAAAGCTTTTAAATCTTTTTTTGCATGTTAACTGTCATGCACACTCGTTTTGTTGAATTACACTGGTCTGTTTAAAACTGCTGACCTACCACAATTTTTTAATTATTTTTTTCTCACCACTTATAAAAAACAAGCTGATTCTAATTAACTGATTTAGTTACTGTCAAATCTTATTTGACTTCTTCCTTCATTACAAGCTAATAAATAAATGAAGTTAAGATGAAGGCCTGAATAATTGCAAAAAGAAAAATTATAAAATGTGATTGGATCTAATTGCATAAATTTGCTCATTACTCGAATGAATTAAAATCTGAATTACAGATAGAATTTGTTTCTTGTACCTTTTAAAGGCAACACAGTTTTGCTTTAGGGTTGTTATTCCTCAGTGAAAAATTAAACAAATATAATCAGCAATCATAAATTTTCAAAGCTTAAGAAATCTTGATACGAAGTAGATAAACTTTTTGAGAAATATACTAGACTACAAGGGGAAGTCCACTTGGGACAGTGGACAGGCAGTCACTTCTGAACCTTAACACATGAGTTTGGATCCTATTTGTTCCATTTGCATTTACAATTAGACCAGTGCCCTTGGGAAAGACATGAATCCCCACATTCTCTCCAAAAATGAAAATATCACATGAAAATATGTTAATTTTATAAGAATGATTTGGTTTGTGAGAGGTTGGCATAATGTCTTTGCACTGAGCCAGAAAGTGTCTGAAAAATTGTGCAAAGATTTAACTTTTTCATGGATAAAATGAAAATTGACTGAAATTAATTTCTATAAATAATTTTGAGAATGTAGAAACATAAGTGAAATATTTATTTGTAACTATTGCTTGTTTATTGCAATTTTCTATAAATGTTATAATATACAAGCATCAAATTCTATATTTTCTTTTGGTTACATATTCTTAAGTGAAACAAATTTTGTTTATTAGGTCATAAATCTCTAATAGATGATTAGCAAATTTGTTTGTTGTTAAAGATAAAAATTTGCTTTAGGTGCTTTAGAATAATTTATATTTAGTTTTTATGATATAATATTCATATTGTATAGTCTTGCATTAGAACATTGATAAAATCTAGTTACATTTAAAGTGTTACAATTATACAGATTTTCTGCATTAAATGGCTTGATTTAAATATACATTAAGTTTTACCGGTTTCTTTATAATGTATACCTTTTTGTTAGATATTCTAAAGTAGTTGTGGTTATCAGGTCTTCTTTAAGAGTTATTGCATGCAAAATTTAGAAAAGCCTCATTGCTACAATTTTTTGTTCTCTTTCTAACATTAGCGTATTTGTGTTATACAAATTAGACATTTCTTAACAGTTTCCTACGCTTTAAAAGATTGCGTGAAGCACAGTATATGTGGTTCAGTTATCATCATACCTAACTAATCCGCTTTAATTTGTTCTGAACTTCATTCATGCATTTGCATTTTAAAAAATACTCTGTGATTTTGAGGATGTTTCTTTCCATTTGATTTTTTTGTTTTATTCATTCTATTAAAATATGTTCCAAATTATTTAAACACTTTTTGTTTGTTGCTTGATTTAATTTTAGAATTTTATGAATTGAATTTTATAAATCACGTGGAAGATATTTATTTAGAATTGTTAGTCATATCTATAAGCCCAGCTTGTCTGTTTTACTTAGATATTTTGTGGCATGCAATTATTTTCAAATTGTTTTTTGTGTAGTCTTTCTTTAGTTTTCCTTTCTTCTCTATTAGAATTTTATTAATTCTTATTAGAATCCTATCTTTTTCATTTTGCGTAAATTGAAAACTTGACTCCTATTAGCCATTCCTTTCTTTTGTTGAAGTACCACCAACTATCATATTTTACAGGTATATATCATATATATGTTACTGTAAAACTAACATCAGGATTTGAACTCTGATCATACAATTGATACCAGAGTCCAAGATTTGCTCTCATTAATTACAATTATTCTATTACTTAAAGTCAAATCACACAAATAGATTCAAACATAAAACTCTTTAATTACTTAATAATTAGATTTATTCTCTCTGAAAAATGATATCCATCATAATATTCACTGAGAAAATATTTTAAATAGAAAAACAAGCTTCACTTAAATGCATGACCCTTAGATTATTATGGCTAGATGCTTATTAAAAGTTTGATACTCTACCAACAGATCTATGCTGGAAAAATAAGACATTATTACTTCACTTAAATCAAATATTCTTACTGAATATAAAATTGGGATTACCATGTATTATGAACGATTTGCTCATAAATCAATTTTGTTTGACAGACTGGTGGTTTATGTAGGATAATTCAAAATTCACACATACACACTTGTATCTATGTATATGTAACTAGCTTTCTCTGCTGCAAATTTTGAAAATTAAATTTTGTTTTACTCTAAAGTTTCCTTTAATATTTTTCCATTTGAAACTTCATAATTTTTTTATTAAATAAGGTTTGTTATTTAAGTTTTTTTTTTCTTTCTCACCAAAATTTATGACAAAGTGTAAAAAAAGTTGTTTTTTTCAGAAGTCTTTTATGATATTTTTGTGTGTATCTTCAATATATGTTTTTTTTCCATAAAAATGTCTATTGTCAAAGTATTATAGATTTGTCACTTTTCAAAGATGTCAGTGTTTTAGAATAAGTCTACAAATTTGAAAAAATGTTCCAATAATTAATATACCCAACAAGTAAAGCAGTGGTTCAAGGTGCTGTTTTATATAAGCTCTAAAAGACATTTATCTGTAAATTAGTGGTTTGGTCATGACCATTGTTCAACATGAAGGTTCCTGTATTTAATAATAACTGAAAAAGGTCACATATGACTATAATAATTAAAATGAGATTAAAAGTCTGAATGATTTGAAAAATAATGATTACTTGGTTCATGAATTCAAATGTGTAATGAATGAAACACTTTCATTTTATCACTGTGAGAATGCCTTCATACGCATATATGCATGATTTCTACAAAGTATTTAGACAATTTAAAAGAAATTATCAATATTATAACTGAAGTTGAAAATCTCAAATGTTTAAATATCAAGTAAATGTTTCTGAACTGATCATTTGTGTTTCAATAGTTAATGAGAACAGAATGTTAAAGGAATGGTGGTTATACTCATAGCTGGATTGAATTATTATTCACACTTTTTAAAAAGATATTAAGTTTGGAAATTAATGTTTTGTTTAGGATTTTAACTTGTATATCAATATTGTTAATACTCAGCCTTTACTGCTATGTCTTGTTTCTCTAATTGTATGAATATTAATTTTCTGTGTGGACTAATCAGGTATCATTTTGTATTTTAAGTCTTGAATTACTCAGTGTCTGTTTATAAATCATCACTTCATGTAGAACTGATCTGGTGGGAGTTTTTATTTTATTAGTTTTGAAAGATCATTTGATAAATCAAGGCATATGATAAAAAGCCAGATATTTGTTTTGTTTATTTTTTGTTATTTTACTTCATTTAATTCTTTCTTTTTTTTTTAGTATAGTCATAGAGCACTTCCCCTAAATAACAAGGTTCATCTTTCCTTTGTATTGTCAGTTTATCTCTACTTTACATTTAACAGTATACATTCAATAAGAAAGCTGTAGTATTATTTGATATTAAAGTCTACATTTTCATGCACAGTAGACCAAGATGTTCATATCTGATGTATCTGGTCATAAAAACATCATATGAAGAATTGTTGTTTATTTTATTACTATTGATCATTTAAATTACTTTATACTTTCATGGATAGTTTTTCTATTTCTTTATGGTGAATGGAAGATGTCCAACTTTGGCATAGACTTGCTTTAAGGTAGAGATAGCTACTTACTATTTAACTCCTTTATCAACGAGCCAGAAAATCTTTGATAAAGAAACTGTCTTGTGTATAAAAATACTCTTGCTCAAATCTATTTAATCTTGATATGCTTGATTCTTTATAGATATGCCAAAACACGCTTTGCAATCACTTGTCGTTATTACTAGCTGTATCAATGGTGTCTGTCCTCTTTTTATAAAAAAGAAAAAAATCTGATTGGGGATGTTTCTGAAAATTGACTTTATATGAGAACTGTTTTCTTTTTCTTTCTTTAAATTTATAAAAGTATAAGAACATGGCGGTACATCATTAAATTGATATAAATACATCAGTAACAATTGTCAGTGTTATAGAAAATATACCTGGCTTTGCCCTGATACTAGTTGTTTTTTTGTGAATTTGCATTTTCTAAATGATTAGAGCATTTCAGCATTAAATTTAATTACATTAAATTACATATTAGTTCAATAGGACTAACTAATTAAATGGGAAACAATTCCAATCCAAATATTTTCAATATAGATTAAGTTTGGAATTATCTGAACTTTTTTATCCTTCTATCTAAACAAAATCTTTAAAATTATATTTTTAATCCTTTTCTGATGAACCATCATATTATATTGTTGTATAGAGTAAAAGTTTATATAAATTGAATACACAATAACGACACTCAATTGTAGTTTTTGTCGGATTTAATTTAATTATCTTCAAATTTAGACAAAATTAAATACTGAATTTTGAAATACACTGATCAAGTCAAGGAAAATAATTCAATGGGGAAGGTTTGGATGCTCAATATATAACAGCAACTTCCTCAAAAACACGACTGATCTCCTGCAGAAATAAGATAGATTTTTGCAATAACTTTTTTGAATCGATGGTTTCTTTGCCTTTTTTTTCACTGAAATACTAAATAAAAAGAAATTACAAGTTTTAAACAAAAATAATTGAACCTTTTTGATATGAACTTGCTGTTATTTTTATATACAGTTTAAAAAAAAAAGTATATGATTAGGAATTATATTTCATTATAATTGTTCATATTTATTTTAATTTCATGACCTATCAGCATGTCCTCACCCTTCTATATGTTATATTGCTTTATTTCATGTAGAAATTGATGTTATCATTAATCTTTATTTATTCTTGAATTTGTTTTCTAAAAGGTCATCTAATTTTGTTTTATTTATTACTGCAGATTTTTAATTTAGACTTAATTTTAGCTGATCATCACTTTGAAGTTTACAAAAGTAGATAACCCTCTTTTCACCATCTCATTTTTTCTTTTTAAAACTACTCTTTTATACTCTATGAAGAATTGATTTATGTTAAATCTAAAATATCTTGTTTCTATCTAAACATAAAACCTATTTTGTTTTATAAAAACATGATTTGGAACTGCTTTTAAGGTCAACTTACTTCAAGTAGGAAAACTACAAAACCTTTTATAATGATGTCATTTTTATCAATTCATCCTTATTCTTATTGATCCTGGTATTAGTTAAATTTGGCAAAGAGTCTTTGCTAAGAACTAATCACTCAAGATAAAACTTTTTCCTCTGGCTCTTGTCTATGCCATGAGGTTGTTAATCATTTCTACTGCTTTTACTATATCAACCTTAATGACCATCTATGTTAGAATTTGTACATCTTTTTTTCAGAATGTTATTCGCATTTTTATCATTGTTACCTTCGCAATCTGTCTGTCTGTCTGTCTCTCTCTCTTTTCGCGCTTGACTGATTAATGTTTGCTATAGCACTGAAACTTTGGCCCCTGCCCTATCTTAC
>JAYKTE010349518.1:0-10971 GCA_036873565.1 Xipholeptos notoides | reverse complement strand
AAGAAAAGCCATTATGTGAATAGTTTTGCAAGTTACATGTATGTATGCATATATATATATATATATATATATATATATATATATAATGTATTTTATTAAGTCTCCGTCTCCATCCCTACAATTTTGATTGTTTTAAAAATTCTCCTTTAGTTTGTAAGATTTTTAACATTAAAAAAAAAAAAACAAATCAGGTGGATATTATATCATTATTTTCTGATTTTTTTGTTGTTGCAAATTCTTATTTAATGCATTTATATGCAAATGCAGTGTCACTTTAATTTCATCCATTAGCAATGATAAAAATCTGAGTGTTTATTCAAATTTGATTTGTTGCTTATACTAATATTCTAAATAAATATTACTCGTCAAGTCTATTTCTAACTAAAATCTAACATTAAATCCGGTGCTTTAAGTCTGGTACCAAATTTATTCATATAATTTATTGCCATGTTATGAAAATAAACGTACATTTCAAATTTACTTTTGTATATTTCAAGTAGCCCAGCTTGTCAATATCGCTACCAAATGAGATCTGACAAGAAGTTGTGAGATACCGTCATCAGTAGATTTCTTTTGATTTCAATCTCTTTTTTTAACACTCGGCCATTGGTTAATACCGTTTTAAGTAGTCTTCCTAAAACACTCTTATTTATTTAAAGAATAAATCGATAAGTAATTTAGACATGTCTGCAGATTGTCCTTGTGTCCCCTTAACAACCTTTGAACAAAAATCAATTCCTACACTAGATGACATCGCAACCAATAGCAATATGAATCACTGTTTGCCAAACGTATGAAAGTAGGTGGAATTAAAATAATCGATCAGTTCTTCAAAATATAGATTCTCCAATACAAAATCGCAAACTTGAAAAAAAATTAAATGTGTAACTTTCTCAAAGTGCAAATATTAATGAGAATTTATCTGGATTTAGAAGAAAAAAAGTAGTAAATGCTACTGAAATCGTTCAATGCTCAGATTTTAATATAGTAATATGGGATTCATATCCTAATGGATATGTGTTTGCTTTCAGTTGTTTCAGGGAGTTAATGTCTATTACCTCGAGGGAGATGTAAGAACAACACGGATTCCAAAACTCCGAGAAGAGCCCATAAATTTTAAGAATTAACTCATCAAAATTAAGTGTCTGATTGATTTAAAAAAAAAAAACACAAGAAAAAGTGAAAAGTTGTAAATGAAACTCGTTAACATTTAATGGTATTTTTAACGTATGCGAAAGTAAATCTTAGGATGAGCTTATAAAATAGATCAAGTTTCTGCCACATTTAACATCAGGTTTATTATTTTTTTTAAATCATCTGCACTTTCACATGATATATTTTGAGATAATTGTGAACATTTTTATATTCCTCCTCATAGTGGGTGCATGTATGTGTGCATATGTATGTTAAACACACACATCCATATATATATATGAAGGTGTCTGTTTGTTGATCCTAATCAATGTGTATATAAATTATAAATTTATTGCAAAGTACAGACAGACTTTTCGTACGTTAGTACGCACCAGTGTGTTTATATCGACATGCCAGCCTCAAAACCCTGAAAATTATGGAGATAGTTGAGCTCCCTTTTATTACAACCAATTTTTGGCTTGCTTCTAAATATTCTACTGCATTCACTTACGGCCAAATATCATTGGGAAAACATAGATAAACTTATTCCATTTTGTCTTTGGTTAATATATCTAAAATATGAAACATCGCCGACTAAAATAAATTATCTCCTAGAGTGCTCTACTCATACCTACACGACCCCAGAGAAGGGAAATGTATTAGCAACATTAACATTTCTTATAGAATGAAGTAATGAATAAAATAAACTCTTAAAGAAAACAAATCAAAATAAAGATGTAATAATAGAGGCATGTTTTGCGAAATCATTCAGCTTTATAAAACGGATTTAGAAATTAATATTTCCTTTTATCTTACTTCAAAATCTATCGGTTATTTGAATATGTCTAATCTTCCACAAGATTCGTATTAGAAGACATCGAGATATAATCTCATGTAATCTAAAATCTGCAATGAGGTTTTGTTTTTAATATCCGACGGGGTTACAAGCTTGAAACGATAAATAATTAATTCAGTTGACCTAGACAAAACGTACACACATATTTATTTATTTATTACCAATATTCAAATAGAATATAAAAAAGCATATATATTACCAATATTCCAATAGAAAAAAAAAGAAGTGAAAATATTGCTCTCGCCTAGGATCTTAATTTAGAAAAGGTTTGTGCAACCATTTTTTTTCCATTTTAAACCACAAAAAGTACATGAAGTCGGAAAACAATTTTGTTTGATTTCGGCCTTTTATTTTGTATATTGAGAGCTAATTTTTACGATGAAGAACCCTTTTAAGAGAATATAAAGAAAGTAAACTACCCAAACTTTTTCTCTTAATAAATATTTTTCACCAAAATCTTCATTAAGTAATTGGTCAGTTTTAATTCTTTCAAAAATACGTTTTCAAAACATTGAATTGATCAGCATTCTTTGGAACGTTTACAAAGCCAATGCATTTGGTGACAGCACAGATAGGATATGGGTTCGTCGATTATAAAGTAGCGAGAGAGAGTGAGTGACAAAGAGCACCTTAGTTGAATAGAAGACGTATTCAATTACTAATTTATCAACCATTTCTGTTTATGTATGTTGAGGACTCTCATTTATGATAAATATTTTTTCTTTCTTACACAGGTTTTAGTAAAAGATTAGAAACACCCTTTAACCAACTGCCAGATAGAATAAATAGACCAATAAGTTTCCCGATTGCCGTAAGTAAATGCAATAGCATCATTATAATTTGAACTTGATTTTAAAATCCGAAAAGTCAAGAAACATGCTTCGAGAATTGTCGAGGAAGTACGCATGGGACTGAAAAGTGGATTAGCACGAAGACTTTGGAGTTTGTCTGTTCCGTTCGCAATGATGCTAATACCCTTGGGAAATGTATGAATCTTCATATCCCTTCCAGCTACGGATTATATTTTACTTGTGTATTTCAAAGGAACAGTAAATACTATTGATATTTTGTTTACTTGGTTGTACAATTATACATTCAAAATTTTCAGTATAACAAAGATGTACCTTCTTTCGGAAAAAGTAAACTTATTTAGAAAGATTGATACACATTCCTCTCATGAAATATCTAATAGGACAGAGATTAATAACCGTTAGCGAAGGCATCAAACGCTCAAGTTAATGTACCATAAAGATTTTAACCATTAGATAAGGACATTAATCCGGGATATTTAGTATGAATAATTATATTGATTAGTTCCAAAAATACAACTCAGATTTCTTTTTCATCCTTGAACCTTTATTGATGATGCAGTAGCATGGAGCCTGAATGGAAATTTATCCGGACAACTAATCTTTTTGATGACACTTCATAGAGGTAGGCAACGAAAGGTCTTCATGTTATACATACATCATTCGTTTTCTTAAATTTTTTTTCATTATTTCCTCCGGCTTCATAGAATTCAAGATTACCAGAATTAAATACAAAGTTCTTTTATCACTCACGTCTGCGTTGCCAATCAGAAATCGACGAAACCATTATTTGCATCTGCTTCGTAAACGTTCAACAATTGCTGATGAATACTATATTTTAATATTTGCATATATGCATATAATACGAAAGGGAATTAAATCTGCTTTCCATTATATTTTTTTACTGAGCCGTACTTAACAGTTAGCTTGTTTTAGTTTACGTCTCTCTAACACTGTTTTCATGTTTACCTTATTTATGAAAATATCAGGACCCACTGAAGGTGAAAGTTTCAATCCTACTGGAAGTCAATATTAATGAATACATTTCAGCACCTTAAAATTTCTGAATAAAATGTTTAAGTTTATGGTTAGGTTCTAAATTATGAGTAGGCCCCTGACAATGACGTGAACTAAATAAAACAGTAGCGTACATAAGCCGAAATATTGTAATCACAAATATCAGGACAACAAGTCAAAATCTCGATACACAAGAAAATATCAATGCTTTATAGATAATTAAGAAAAAACAATTTAGGTTTATAAAGACCTTTTTGATTTCTATTGATAGATTTATTGGTGACAACCTTTTCTTGTTGTTATGTTTTTTTTCCTATTATCGCTCAAGCAATATAACATTAGTTTGAACTGAAGAAAACATTGTTTCGAATTTTTTTTTATAAATCTAACAAAATCATGTTTTTTTAGTCTTGGCCGATGTAAAAATAATACTGAAAATGAGAGTCGAAGCCCTTAAATGAATATTCAATAATCAAATATTCAAAACCCATCTTATAAATTCAGGCAATTCATTTTTCCTAGTTTTGTTTTTACACGTGTGCGTACAAAAGCGGTCCATAAAAAATCTATGAAAAGTTCAAATACATTTTATTCGAAACTTCATTTACACACCGAAGCACATATCTCATATATCAGCACAAAATGAAATCAAATTAGGAATGTAGCTTTTATGGCGTCTAGCGATTAAGAATTAAACATGATTTTAGTATTTTTGTGAATATTAATCGTGTATGATCATTTTTATTTCTAAAAGTTGTCAGCTATTCTACTGGTCACAGGCTGCAGCAGTTATCATAACCATAAAATCAAATGTTAAAGCCTTTATTATTGATTTGCTTATTGTTTATAAAAGTAACTATGGTAGCGATTTTGAATGATTAAAATTGGTTTCTTCGAGTTATCATAAAGAAAATGATTAATATGGTATTGTAATACCAAAAGCAGATTATTCATTTTATTACCTGAATTAATTAACTTGTATCTGGTTGGAATCTTTCTGTTATTGAAACAATATCTCTTATATTACTGCCACTCTTCACCGTTTCTTACTGAGCTTGTTTCTAAACTTATATATAAATGGAACTTTGTGTGTATATCTGTGTGTCCTAAACCGCTATGTCAATTTTCTTAACAACTCACTAAATTCCATTTCATGTGCCTTGGGTTGTTTTTAGATAGGTACTGTTTTGGAATACTGCCGATAAATGTTGAAAAACAGCTTTTAGAAGGCATAGTTTTATTTAAATAAAATTTTACACACTCTTGTTAAAAGAATTATTCAAAAGTTTCATGACTACAGACCCCTCAAACTACTTTGGCAAATTTTGATCTAAAGACTTCAATTTTGATATATGGGATATTTAGACCAGTAGGTTTGCAGTGGTGAAAAATAGCCGCTTTGGGATCAAACGTAACCTTCGAGCAGAGTCGGGCAATTTTATTAGTAAAAAAATAAGTCTTATTTTGGATAAGTAGACCTATATTTCTTCATTATTCCAAGAAATCGCTATTATCTCTATCTATACTGTCATTTAGAGACAAATCTTTTTAATACTCCCACTGTTTTTGTCATTCGTCTTTTGGTACAACTGAACTTTAATTCTTATCGCTTTTCAAACATACAACTAAACTCCAAAAAACTAAAAGCCTATTAAACTTTCTAAAGATTAAATTTCGTTCATAGGTGTTTTTATTGCATAAAAAAAAATCCGTTCTGATTCTAGAAAATATCAATAATCAAAGTCTTCAACCATAAATCTAGACACAATAAAGATATAACAATATTTGATAAAAGTAGAGAGACTAGTTGTTATGGGATCATTTCCTGCCCATTTATGAACTCTTCTGGATTCCATATAAACCGCAGTTGATGTGTACCCATATTAGGACCACGAAAGGAAAACTCAGAACACGGTACAAGTTTAAGAGATATATTGAAATCAAAAGATACAGGAAAAACTACTAGGGCTGTGACAATATGATGTTATTAATGGATATTCTGGTCATTACTTGACTATTTTTCGATTCTACCTTTTCTTTTAATTCTGTAATTAGGAATAGGGGCCTTAATAATAATTACAGAATTAAAAGAAGTGGTAAAATTGCAAAATAGTCAAGTAACTACAAGAATGTTCTTTAATAAAAACATATTGGCACAGCCCTACTTACTAACAAGTCGAATATCGGAGAGTGTTAATATCCCGAATAGTACTTCAGTCACTATTGATATGGAATCATAAAGTCCATAAATGGGTAGGTAACGGTCAAATAACACTAATTTTCTGCCCCAAAAATTAGAAAGTACGTATTAATTAATTCTAAGTTGAAGGCATTCATTTGTTTGTGGAAAAATGTGTCATTTAATTCTTTTTCTTTTTGATTTTGCTTCACTCTATATTTAAATACTTTTATTAATAGATATGAATCCTATTCTAAAATATTTTACTTTAGAAAGGCAAGTTGATCAAAACTGTTTGGTGAAACTAACACAGGAAAATTTTAAAAGAGCTTAAAGAATATGTAGTTTAATTATAAAGTCTGTTGAAATTGAGGCATTGACGGAAACGTTCACATTTAATAAAATTGATCAAAATAATTATTTCTTTCCAGATGTAAAATTTAAAAAAATTATATTTTGAGGAGATAGTTTTTCAGCTACACTAAATGGCTACTACCATTCAATAAAATTATAATTAAATCTACGTAAACTATCCCGAAATACATGAATGTATAGAGAGGCACGACGTGGGTTTAAACATGCGACCGATAGATAACAGGACTCAGCATAGGAACATTGCTCACTTGGAAATAAAGTCATTATATTTAGATTATAATATTAAATGTAGTGTTCAAATTTGATATAAACACCTTTCTCAAGGTGTCTCTCTCTATAAACTTTTTCACGACGTTCTTATGAGTGTCTATTTTTTTAACCCTTTTAAATGAGGCTACATAATCTGTTTATTCATTTTTATAGACTGTTGTCCTCATCTTTGTAGTTGTTGTTACACCACGTTTTGGCCAACTAGTCCCGAAGAATGGCAAAAGATTTGTATCACTATTTCCCTAATCCTAGGGCTCAAAGCTCTGCTTATTATTGGTTTTGTTTATAGGATTATTAACATTTTCAGTCATTGGCAGGAATAATAACATGAATAACATCTTAAAAAGAAAACAGACTGTTAGATTAAAAGTAGTTGCATTTTTATAGAATATTATAAATATTCTAAAAGTATTGATCATCCATAATATTCTCCTTCTCACAACGTTTTGATCGATGAATACTTTTAAAATTCATCATAACTCATCTCAAGGATTTCGAAAAAATAATTATAAATATTGATTTTTCCAATGTATAACCAAAGTGAACTTGAGTGGTGACCTGAATTTCATTTTACCTATTAAACTTTTAAGTACAATGCGAAATATTTCACCGTAGAGATTAAGCCAACTAGTTTATAAAGGTAAAGACTGAAAATAATTAAGATTATTGTAATTATAGTGTAAAGAAAGCTGCTAACTACAGTCGTGGGCACTTTGCTAAATAACAATTCTGTTTAAGATCTGATTTGAAAATCTTCACTCTGTGTGTGGGTGCACGTGTTTGTTTGTCTGTGTGTGTTGTGTTTAGGGGCTGGGCATAATACAGGTAAGGACACGTAACGGACAATGTTTCCTTAATGGGGGTAAATGAGGCAACAATTTACAGTTACATCCGGTTTGTAAATGGTTGATAAAAGCCACTGAATATAAATGCAAATCCCGTAATGAGGGCGCTCAAGGCTGAAATCAGTCAGCCATTCGACTAGGAACTTATAATTGATCTCTTGAAATATGCCCCGACCAAACGAAGAAAATAAATAAATGAAAGCAAATAGTTGTAAATTTACGCTGATTAATGAGATTTCGTTTTTTTTTCAGAAACAACTGTAAATTATATTGTGTTTGAAGCCACATAAAAGTTGCCTGTAGCCCCACTAATCACTATATTCAAAGGACAATATATGTCATAATGATTATATAAAGATGGCGGCACAGTGACTACCAATATCAAAAAAATAAAATAAACGACAAAACTTAATTAATAAATTTGTTAATATTTTTCCTTCTGTTATTACACTGCTTTCATACATGTTATGTGCATTGTTTAATAAGATATAGGCTGTCATGTCAGTGAAAAATAAATCAATTTCATTAGCCTGTAAAAGTGGTGGATAAGATTTTTTAAAGTATTGTCTATAAAATCATAGTAAATTAACTTTTCCAAAACAAAATTTGGATGAATTAATGAATTTAATCTTAATCCACAAAACGAATGCTGACATTTTGGCTAACTTTGTTACAAAACCTGACCAACTACAATTCAGTTTTTTATTTACTTTGACAATATTTAGTGCGTCAATGATGGTTGTATTAACGATTATGTTGTTAAAATTAAATTTTCACTAATGTGCAACATCAACACTTTCATGAATTTCGGTCAACTATTGACATTTGCTTGTTTTTTTTTATCTTCCAGCCTTAGTGTATGTCATAAAATGAAAAATCTAGAGTACATTTGATGTTTGAGCTCATAGCCTAATATCATTATAACACTATTTAGCATTAACTCTTAAGAAATAATTATAAACACATGCACATGTTTTAGTGTTTCGTTTTACAGAATATCAATCTTTCAGTCATTTAATGGCGAAAATATTCATTTCTTGAATATAGCTTCCATTCGTTAACGCTATTTAATCAATAGCAGAAGAAAAGAGGCAAATTCATATTGATAATTTTGATAATAGTTTGTATGTGAACGTCTCAGAATCACTAAGTTTTGAACGGCTGTATGACAATTTTTCCCACTTCATCACAAACACGAATTTAGCATATTTGGTTGGCTCTTCGATATCTGTGTTTTTTTTATCTCTGTAAAAACTAATATTATTGCCAGGTTTTGCTTGGGGATTCTATTTGACGTCTTATCAGTTAGTTTTTCCGACTGAAAACCAAATCAAACTTGTTCCACACACATCCGAATAATTCATACATCCAACTTTAAGTATGTAGACCAAAAATTGGCAAAGTAGTTTGAGGGTTTTTTAATCGTAAAACTTTTGAATATTTCTTTCAATGGTAGACTATGAGAGTGTGTAACATTTTTTTTTTAAATTGGACCGGAATGGTTCAGTTTAAACTAAATTTTAAAACCAGATTTTTTTCATTATCAATTTTTTCGAAACAACGCCTATCTAAGAACACTCCAAGGCAGATAAAGCAAAACAGTGTACATTTTCTAAGAAAATATGCCCGTTTTTTTTTTGGAGTCCGAAAGGAACGAACTCACGCACAAACAGACAGATACACATCACACATATATTAGTTTAGATAACATCCAATCAATTCGGCTCATCTTAATACGTAAACCTAACAACCCAAACCAGATTCTGCTGATGCTAGTTGTTCGGCATCCTTGAGTTCAAATATTTCTCTTGTTACGAAACTGATCAAAAGAATCTGGACTGCGAAACTCAGCAACGAAAACATACCTAGATGTTCCTTATTAAAATGCTTGCGTATGGTGAAAGAATAGCTACGAGTATATTTTACGGATTTTGTTTCAGGTTTAACTCATTGATTTATAGTTGTCTTCCATTTTTTTTTATTTGTATTTTTCCTTTAAAAATATTGCAGTTTTTGTTTAATTTTGACAGCAGAATTACCTTATACAAAATCACACAGATTGAAATACATAAACACATATTGAAATAGACACACGCATATACACACATGCGTACAACAGGTGCACACACTTATATTACCGAATTGAATAAAAAATAAATTCCTTTGCCATTCATCAGCCGAATGGACCCATTTAATATAAACTTTAAATTTGCTAATGGATAACTGGCGTTGTCATTCACTTAGCATATATCGCAATGTTATTTATGCTACAATGACTACCATAATTCCAATCTAGATATATTCATATACATAAATGAAATAGAAAAACACCATGTCTACTCTCACAAACGGTGCTTCTCACACATAAACCTAACTGCACAAAAATATTTTAACACACATTGAAATGATAATAAACACATCGATATTTACACATGATTTACACATAAATTAGATTACTTGCTCGCTGACATACATAATATGAATATACATAAAGTGTTTGTTGCTTTTATAGTATAATAACAATTACACACACACACACACACACATACATACATACATACATACAAACAAACAAACAAACACACACATTATAGAAATTACAAAAATTAAGAAAAATATTTGCGAAAATAACCTTTTTCTAAAAGATTTGAATATTAAATTTTGGTGGATTTTTCAGATAAACAAACCATTTTAAAATTTCATTTTTGCAATATAATTCCTTAGAAACATCCAATAAATACAGTCCATATCCAAAACTTAAGATTCTTCTTAAACTACTCTAAAATTCTAATCCTTGAGACATTATAACAGAATATTGTTTTGCAGTAGCAAATATTTTTGTTCTTCAGTAATCACTAACTTATTTCCTGGTCTCTTTCCTAATTTCGTTATCCTACAATAATAATTTTATATATTAAATCATATAAACACAACAAAGACAATTTACAGGTATTTAAAGCCATTTTGTTAAAATATAGATTAATAAGTATCTAAAGAATATGAAGAATTTTTAAAAGGATCAATAATAACAATATTATATTAATGTTTCTATAAATTATCTACACCATTACAACCTCAAGATGAAACAGTCAGCTTCAAGATGAAACAGTCAACTTCAAAATTTGAAGTTGATTAATTTTTTTACTTGAACTAAGTCCATTTTGAAGGTGATTATTATCATTTTGAAGTTTAAATAGTATAGAATTTAAGCCATAAGGTTTTGACTAAAACAAATTCAGTTCGTAAACAAGAGAATATCTAATAAAAAAGGAAGACATTTAAGATTGAGTCAACAAAAAAGTTCCTATGCAATTAAGTAAAGAAAAATTAAAGTTAATCATTGATGATGCCAAGAATCCTTTTTATATATATAATATATATATTTATATACATATGTGTTTAGGTTCCATCCAAAATTAATTTGGGCAAGAGTCTAAGTTTGTTACTGTATTACAAAGTAGAGTGCTCAATATTATTAAAATAGAG
>JAYKTE010349517.1:0-20128 GCA_036873565.1 Xipholeptos notoides | reverse complement strand
TGCATACATACATGCACACACACGCAAAATAAATAAAATAGATATATAAAATATTAAAATGCACCTCAATTAAATTCGTTGTGTCACTCAAAACCGTATCGATTTTCTATGGGGAAGATGTTCACACAGTGGAAAGAAAGAAAAAGAAAGAAGGAAAATAAAGAAAAAGCGCTTGAAATAATCATCTTGGAATTAGTTCCAAAATTTAGAAATAATTCAAGAAATTCCAAAACCTGCTAAAAGATGATGTCATTTTTCTTTCTTTTTTTCCGTTATTTTAAAAAAATTCTTTTTTTTTTTGGGGGGGGGGGTTCTTTATCATAAAATGATGTAACAAGTTGAAAGAGTTCATATAAAATGTAAAAAAAATATATTTTAATAGGATAATAGAAAATCTGAAAATTCCTGCAAAAATATCGAAGGGAGAAATATTGAACGAAACTTAAAGGTCATAAAACCTGTGTGATTTCCATAACAAAATAAAGATTACATAATTACAATAAGATCCTTCGAATCCAATTAAGAACATTCAAAATCGACACATTACCATCAAAATAAAGATAACATCATTACAATAAGATCATTTCAATCCAAATAAAACAAGAACATTCAAATCGGACCTATTACCATCAAAATAAATATAATATCATTACAATAAAACACTTTCAATCAAATAAAGTAAGAACATTCAAATTAGATACATTCTAATCAAAATAAGGATAACATCATTAAAATATAATCGTT
This sequence comes from Xipholeptos notoides, assembly GCA_036873565.1. Lineage (NCBI taxonomy): Eukaryota > Metazoa > Mollusca > Cephalopoda > Idiosepiidae > Xipholeptos > Xipholeptos notoides. The sequence continues at coordinate 19,384 of JAYKTE010349517.1, read as the reverse complement.
CTAATTAAATAAGACAAAGTTTATTCAAAATTGACACATCAACATCGAAATGAATATAGTACTGTTTCAAATAAGATTATTCCAATCCAAATCAGACAAGGGCCAATCCAAATGCATCCATCCCTCGATGTATTAATTTCTTGTGGACTGTTGTCCCCATATTTCTTGGTTATTGTTTCACCACGTTTCGGCCAACTTATCTTTCGGCCTTCGTTAGGGGATTAAACGTGACACCGGAATGTCTTCAATAGTTGTTGCCTGTTGCACCACGTTTTGGCCTATCTTCATTCAATGCTCCCCCGTAGATTCAACCCTTCTATCCGCTGCACCACGGACAGTGGATAAGCAGTCGGATTTCCGAATCGTAATACGCGAGTTCGAATCCCAGTTATTCCATTTACATTCACATTTGGACTAATACCATTTGGAAAGGTATGAATTCCCTTATTCCCTCCAGCTATGGATTAAATAGTACATATTGTGTTATTCAAAAAACGTTTATCAAAAATGATATTAAATGACCTAAAAAGGTTGATATTCCGTAAAACCAAACGAACAAATATAGATATAAGAGAAGATAAGATTACAGTTCAAAAATGTATTTTTTAATATTTCTTTTTGTGTTTTTTCTTTTCTTTTTTTGTATTCATAAATTTTTAATTCTATCTTCAAATTTTGTGGATCGTTTTTTTTTTCAATCTTGTCTACAAGTAAAAGAAAATCAATGCAACAGTTGTTGTAAACAACATTCCTCTAAAAGTGTATTAACTTATTTGGTAAAAAACAGAAATCCATAAACGAAAAGCATCCGTAAAGAAATAGAAAAATTGAAAAACAAATCATTCAAAACTGTGGGTTCAAAATTTAATTCACTCTAACTTTTCATTCCGTGACTTACACTGAGGGTGGAAGAAAAAAAGAATGGGCAATAGTCATACTATTTTTCCACAAGTACTGATGTTACAAATTTAAGAGAATTTTAACAACACAATATTTAATAAAACCATCATTGATGCAGTAAATATCGTCGAAGTGAATAAAAAGCTGAATTGGTCAGATATGTGTAAAAAGCTTGACAAAATTTCAGCATTCATTGCAGATTAAGATTGAAATAATAAATTAATTAATGCAACTAAATTTCGCTTGGGAAAAAATCTTATGATTTTAGACACAATCTTAAAAAAAATACGAAAAATCATCACTTTTACAGACTAATAAATGTGATTTTTTTTTCTCATTAACAAGGCAGCCTAACATGAAAGAAAGTTTATTTCCTGAAATTGAAAAACAGTGAATTTAAAAAAAGGATATTTAATCTGGGAGATTTAGTGATAGTAATTTATCACCCCATATTTTTATTGACCTTACCGGAATGATATGGACTCTTCCAATATGTACCTTGTCTATACCATTAATGAACCGGGCCCAGGAAGAGTCATATAAAAAGTTGTATAGCTTAATTAATCTCACGTAGATTAAAATAAACATACATTTATTTATGTAAAGAGAGAAATACAGTTTGGTAAAAATATTCAAACGCGTAATGCAGATGCCAGTTAAGAGCCGCAACTAAATTATGGTCGGTGTGGTGTGCAGCAACGGGAGAAAGAAATAGTGAGATACATGCCTGATATGTTGGGTGACTGACTCGTGGTATCTCCGAAATTGCTTAAGAATTTCAAGGGTTTTATAGAGGGTACAAGTAGGCCCCAGAGAATGCTTATTTTATTTTGATTGGGCTAGTTTCCAACTACGTTCGTGTGAATGAGGGTTTTGGAACGTATGTACGTTTTTACTAGCATTAGTTTCTATATCGACGTACTATAACTGCATTTATTTCAGTAAATTTTAAAATAGAGTATTTTTGACCAAAAATATGTTCTTTTTTACTTTGAATAAATTCTGAAGGTGATAACGTCAATTTAAGTCTGTCATTCGTGCTCTGACGTACTTCCGTCTATCTGTCATAGGTTCCGCTATTGATATAACAATGTCAACAGATAGCTTGATAAATAAATAAATAAATAAATGAATAAATAAGTAGAATGGTAGATGGCTCGCTAGATAAATAAAGGTTAGTCTAGTTTTATTTTCTATTTAAAGTATTTTTCACAAATGCAAATAAAATTAAAGCATTTAATTTCATTATTTCTTTGAAAAGATGTTTTGTTTGTCGCAGGAGCCAGTCAGTCATTGGCGACAATGAATTAAGACAGAAAGAAAAGGAGAGCAGAAGCTTGATTGGTTGGTGTATCCACCCTTTTCTGTTTTTATTCAAAAACTAAAAGAAAATAAGATAAAGGAAGAATCACGACGACCCAACTGCTGGTGCTGATGGAGGTATGCCATCGATTGTTGTCTTTGTTTCTTTGGAAAAGAAATGAAAGGTAAAGAAAAGAAAAGCATTTGTCTTTGACAAACACGACGTCGAAGTAAATCAACCCTTAATCAATTATTGAAAAAACTTAGTGTGAATTGCAATAATAGAAAAGAAAAGCTCTAATTTGTATGTCTATCTTTGGTAGACATTTTAAAGGGTTTCCCCAGTACGGTATTTCCTCTTTCTTTGTTTTCAGCTTTCATATCTCTTATTTAATCTTCTAATTATTCAAAAACTTTCTTGTCTCTTTTCAATGTTGTCAGCCCATCTCTATCGCTCTCTCTCTCTCTTTTAACTTTATTGGTTTGAATCGTTCTTTTCTTTACTTCTTTTAATCACCATTTCTGAAATTTCATTTAATATTCTAAATTTATTTTCTTTTTATTCTTTTCTTTTTTTAGTTTTTATCGCTTACATACTTTTTTATGGCCTACTTTTTATAGTTTGTTTATGGAGTAATTTTAATTAGTTTATAAATATCAATAATGGGAAGTCCACTTGGGATAGTGGACAGGCAGTCGACTTCGGAATCGTAATACGCGAGTTAGAATCCCAGTCGTTCCGTTTACTTTCACATTTGGACTAATTCCCTTGGGTAAGGTATGAATCTCCACATTCACTCCAGCTATAGATTAAAGTTATTCAGAAAAGAATACTTATGGATAAAAAACGTTTATCAAAACTGATTGTTCTCAGCATTAAATGACATAAAAAGGTTGATATGCCGTAAAACAAAACCAACCAAATAAAATAACGTTCAGATCTAAACTTCCAAGTTTAGCTCATTAAATATGACACTTATCCATTGGGATTTAGTGTGCAGATTCAATCTTGAGATATTTTATACTGGTGCGTCCAAAATAAGAACAAAACTAGTCCATCTAGAACTTCATAATTTATTAGCGTTATTATATACTTTCTAAAACATCAGTCATTTAGTTTACAATAAAAATTATTGGAATTATATTTTATCATATAAACATACTGTGTAGCATACTGGTTTTCTTTCGGGCAGAGGGAATTATGGAAGGAGTAACTTACTTGTGAAATTTCATTTCCTTACCTTTCCAAAGCTAAGAGGGATGCTTCTTTATTCCTCTGGTCTTCATCTAGCTGGAAACGAAAGGTGATTAACTTGAAGACACACTGAATGAGGTTTACATAACCTTTAGAGAATTTTAGCTCTCATCATTAGACCAAAGATAATCTTTTAGTCTTGCACTGGCAAGAAACTTAGTCACCAAAAGCCATTAATTCCATGCCGAAGTTGATTAACTACTCATGCTCTATTACTCATAGTGAGCACTTTAATTATAAATATAAGCAACAATTATATATACATATATATATATATGTATAGAGAGAGAGAGGAGGGAGAGAGAGAGAGAGAGAGAACAAATAAGTAATGCTGTTAATGTTTGTTGATATGGACTTCATGTTATAATACATTATTTGACGCACTACGCGTGTTGCTTATCAGTGCTATGACAAGATTATTATGAAATTATATATATATTTAATAGTGAGTTGTAGTTCTTCTAAAGAATCATAAGATTATTAATAAAAAGATAAAAGATTTTAGAAGGCAGTATGATGTGTTGGTGATGATGGCAATCAGTAACATTTCAAGGAAAAACCTCCTCCTCAAACCAAAAATTAGTTTTTGTATGCCCTTAAACAGTCTTGCTTTTTTTCTGTTTTTTTATATTTCATATATTTATACATACGGGGGGGGGGGGGAGACGGAGGATGTGTGCATCAATAAAATAAGTAGAAATGAACTAAAAGCAAAGAAAACATTTACTGCGTTTCATAATAAAAAAAACTGAAATTTTATTGGTCTCCCATTTAAGGAAATTTAAAGAATTCTTTCCAATTCCCTTTCTAACACATGCATACAAATCTATTCCTACTATAAAAGTGACCTTGTCTGTCTGAGGAATGGTCTCTACCAAACTGCCAAATCTGGGTCTAGAGACTAGAAATTTGATATTTCAGGTATTCAGACCTGTAAAAAAGATCAATTTAGTTTTTAGCTAGCAAAATAGCTGTTAAGGTGTTAAACTCGAAAAATTGGATCATTGCAGGCCTGTAGTGTCCGCTGTGTGGGGGGCTACATTAGTCATTAGGGTGGCAATATAACTGCAGTTTACTAAAATAAATTTTGGCTTTCAAAAATTTATGGCAGTTGTCTTAGAAAGAAAAAATCTTAGAATTGCAAAAAACAGGGAAAAATGAGCACAAAAGGAACATCAAGGTAATACTGAAAGATTAAATATAACAAAAAAAAGATAAAATTGTAATTTTCACATTTTTATTCATATAAAATATATTCTGAGCATAATAAAATCAAAAGAATAATGGGATTCATAACCTTCTCAAAAGTTAGAAGTCTTAGAGTGATATTACTGATCTTCAATGAAAGAAATGCAAACTAGCAAGTTATTAAATCTTGAATGTTAAAGTTGAAGTTATCAAACTTGGTGCCTTTTCTATATGTTCAGTTATGTCCCTTGTTTCTGGCTGTGAATATATAATATGGTGTCTGGGCCAATACGTGTTTATCCTACATTAGAGTCCCATAAAAATGTTTAGATAAAAAAAAATCTGAGAAATTTCCTGATCATAGATTACCAGGAAGCTGGAATAAAAACCTAGTTTGTGGGCTTCACTTATTTTGCTTAGCAAAGTGGATGGAGACCTACAAAAAAACCTGCTGAATAGACTTATAACAACATTTATTAGAAATGTGACACAGTAACAATGAAAGAATGCTTTGAAATTTTTGCCAAATGATTCTTTTATTTACACTATATCAATTCATAAAGTCATTTAATACAGGAGTCACTTTTCTAAAAAATGAAAACATGAAAAGATATACTTCTAAAAACTAATTATTAGTTAAATAGTAGCACTGTTTACCCTATAGATTGCTGAAGTGAGGGGATTCCTATTTTTCAAAAGTGTATTAGTTATAGAAATAAATGTAACAGAGAGACTAGGATTTGAACCTATGTATTGAGATTCCTAAGTCCAAGTTATCACCACTAAGCCACAATCCCTTCTGCTTGAATTAGTCTAGAGAATAAGCGGTAGTTAAAGAAGAAAAAAGAATGGAGGGCAACTTTTTTAAGGCTTCCACAAGGCAATCACCTTATTGCTACTTTAACATAATGAAAAGTTATTCTTGATCTTTGAACAAATTTTCAGTCTAAGATTGCATTATTGCAATTACAAGAGCAAAATTTCATTTTCAACAATTAGTTGGGCTTGCTTGAAATCCAGATCAAATTCATTTAAAATTTTATTGTATTTATCAATCACTTTTTCAGCCTGAAGTGCAGCGTCCAGCTCTTTCAGTTTCTTTGATAACCTGGTAAAAGAGAAAAAAATAACAAACATTAAAAAACCATATATCAAATTTTAATCTAAAAACCCAAGGTTTTATATTGAATAACACATAAGATGCTACGGTTTTAGTTTTATTTGTAATGATTTTAGATAATTGATCAATTAAATAAAAAATATTCTGAAAACTTATGGATCAGATCGAGATAATACTATGTTACCAGCAAAAAATCACTTTTAACGGCCTGTAAAATAATAAGGGGTATTTTTTCAAAAATATTGCATATAAAATCATCAATTTTTCCCTAACTTTTCTCCAGTGAAATTTAGTTGCATTAATTAATTCATTATTTCAATCTTAATCTACAAGTTGAATGCTGAAATTTTTTCTAGCTTTCTTCCAAAATCTGACCAATTACAATTCAGCTTTTTATTCACTTTGACAATATTTACTGCATCAATGATGGTTTTATTGAAGATTGAATTGTTAAAATTAATCCCCACAAATTTACAATATCTGTGTTTGGAGAAAATTATTATGATGTTCCAGTCAGTATTGGCATTCGTTTGCTGTTTTGTTTTTCCACCTTAAGTGTAAGTCACAGAATTAAAAATTTAGATTGAAGTATAGCTTTGGGCCCACAGCCTAAAAGTGTAGTTCCTTTTAAACATTATTTGTTTTTACATTAAAAAATAAAAGGAATCTGTAAGGCAATATGGAACGTGGTTTTGTGACTAAAGTGAGGTAAAACCTTTTTGTAAACCACATATGGATGGTTCACATTCACAAGGATGTTTTACTTTGAAATATTCCGACGTCAACTCACCTAAAAATCAGAACCACATTCTTAGTGTAAGACACAAAATTTGGTCCCAGAGCCTATAGTATGATGTTCAGGGGAATATTGACATACACATTTTTTCCATCTTTAGTGTAGATCATAGAATAAAAAATCTAATGTGATATAGATGTTTGGGCCCATAGCTTATAGATAGTAATTTACTTACATGAAAATCATGAAGATACCGATGAGACTCCATTCAGATGGTTTAAATGAAATAGTGTCCTTTCGTAAACTGAAATTTAAAAAAAAGACAATATAATAAAGGAATTACATGAGAAACATATTAATGTATATTTTTGATGCCCTATAGATTTAACTCTTTTCAATACTGCAAGTCTATTTTGTGGTCTAAGCAATTTATCTGACTGTTACAACACATCTTTTGTTCTGTTTCAAAATAAGATTCTGATATATAAGTTTAGTCATGTTCCATTAATAGGATTTCATTGAGAAGAGAGATCATTGCTATTACTTATGAAGATTTAAAAGAATTTATTTTTATATAAATAATTATATTTTATATAAATTCTATTATATTCTATTTATTTATATATTTTCATGATAAAAATGACCCTAATTTGAAAATAACAAAAGCAAAAACTTTATAATTTCAGATTGGAAAGAAAGTAATGTGTTTTTTTCTGAAACATGAAACAAGACATGAAATTATAGAAGTGTGAGTTGTATTAAATGCTTGGGCTAATTCTGTACTGGTTAAATTTGGATCTGCCTCAACAGTATCTTTAACGGCTTGTTGATCAATTGATTTTGGTCTTCCTGAATGTGGTTCATCTTTCAGGTTAAAATTTCAAGATGAAAACTTTGCAAACAACCTTTGGTATTTTCGATCATTCAACACATTCCTCCTATGAGTTTGAATGATTTTTGCAGCTTCAACAGCATGAGTGGCTTTTTTGTATTCATAAAGCATATACTATCTGAGATGCTCTTCATTAATATCTATTTCTCAAGGGTTAAGTGACTGAAAATTAATTAAGTATTACCAATTATTATTTCTGGAAAATTTGTTATAGTAATGCAATACCATTTTAATTAAAAAACTCTAATTGTATAAATCTTAAAAAGTTGCAATGTGATCAAACTAAAAAACATTACTTTCTTTCAAACCTAATATAAAAGCAATTTGACGAAAAAACACTAATTGTATGAGTCTTAAAAAGTTGCAATATGATCAAACTAAAAAAACAAAATTACTTTCTTTGCAACCTAATACAAAACAAATTTAACTAAAAAACACTAATTGTATAAGTCTTAAGAAGTTGCAATGTGATCAAACTAAAAAACACATAACCTTCTGTCCGACATAATACAACACCAATTTAACTAAAAAATCATGTTTGTAATAATTCACAAGAGGTTACAATCAGATCAAATTAAAAAAATATATTACTTACTTTCTAACCTAATAGAAAGGAGAGAATAGTCCAAGGCAAAAAAGTTGTAATAGTAGTAATAATAGTTCAGTCAGGAAATAGTTGTAGAATAATATAAACAGAACATAAGGTAACTTATTCAAGTATTTAATTTGCATAGTTTATATAGATATAAAAGAAACAGAGAGGGGAATTGGATGGATTGATTAAAATTTGAACTTATGAATTACACTTCTTTTTCCAATCAACTGTAGCTTTCATACATACTTCCCTTGATAACAAAGATAATAAAAACAAAAATAAAATTAAAAGAATACTGATTTTAAAAGAAAGAGTCTTACTTGAATGTAGAAACCAATAGATTTAATTCAGTGGATATTTCTCCAATCAGGATACCCATTGGATTTAACAAATCATTTAACCTAAAATTGGAAAATAATTAAGATCAATTTTTTTATATAAACATTGAAAAGAAAAATCATTTTCATAAAAATGATTTCAAATAATGAAATTGATATTTTAAAAACTTTGATTAATCCATATGAGGAAAGTATAATTAAAATCAAAGAAAATGATTTTGAGAAAATCATAATTTGTTACATAACTTGAATAAAAAAAACCCCGAAACAAACCAACAAGTAATAACCCAGAGAGATAAAACCACACTTTGATAACTTTTTAAAAAATAGATTAAAATAGAAAGAGCCAAAGAAAATAAAATGGTTAGGAATAAAGATTACTAGCATTAAATGACCGTAAATATTGTTACAAGTAAAATAAATGAGTTTTTGCCTCAAATGAGAATTTTCTTACTTTTTTCCAAGTTGCTGTAGAACAATGGATTTTCTTATACGAAACTGAGAAACTGAATCCACAGGTGGAAGGATATAAACTGCTTCTTGATTTGTCTGAAAAAAAAAGTGTTTTTTTACAAATTATTATTATTATTATTTTCCCAATTTACTTCAACGAGTTCGTAAATCACATTGTACAGTAAGTTAGAATAAAATTTCATCAATAATTGTTTTCCATAGATAATAATAAGCCAGAAAATCTAGAACCTTAAAATAGATTTAATTCAAAGATTCTGAGATGAAAATCAACTTAATGGTTAAAATAATACAAAAACCAAGTTCAGGTTATTTTATGTATCAGTGCCTGCCGTTTAGTTTTACGACAGTGATAAAATTGAAAAAAAAAATCAAAGTCCATTTTGTAAATGTATGAATTATAAGTAATTTTCCAAATTATTGTTCTATCGTAATTGACATGAGTCTATACTGAAATTTACATCTGTGAACTTGCAATCATGAATGTAAACAATATCATATCACCTACACGGGTCCCACTAGTAGGTATAAATTACCCTATTTTTGAATTCTGCGCACTGCTTTTTAGTCAACTTTGACATGAAATTTGGTGCTATGATTATCTCCCTTGTCATCACATTTAATGATTTCTGCTTTAATGTGTCTATAAACTTGGCCAGTTATCAATCTGCATTTTCAACTAATATTTTTTACCAGAAGAAAACTTAAGAATGCATGAATATATCAAGGCGTATTTTGTGTAAATAATAAACATTTGAATTTTATAAAAAAGAACATCTAAAAAACACACTAAAATAAATAAGGACTTTATAATTTATCAAAATAGGAAAGGCTGAGTCCATAATTTAAAAGAATGATAAAGATAATTTCATGACAGCTCTTAGTCTTTGAGTGTTGGTACCATCACGTTTTTATTCAAATGTTTTAGTGGAACCATACGTCAAGATAGATGCCATTGTATCATAAAAGAGTTTGATTTGATTTCCAAATTTCTTGCAATTGAGCAATCCTTAATTACCAGTGAATAAGTGTGCAGACTTTAGACTTGTAATATTTAACTTCTAATCTAAGTCAATCTGTCACGTTCACATTCAGAGTTGGATAGATATGAATCCCCTCATCCTTTCTAGCTATGAGTTAGATAATACAACTAGTCTTATACAATGAACATATCAACAATAAAAAAAACATTTATCAAAAATAACTAATTTAGTGATTTAACAGCAAAAGGTGTTGATAGGCTGTAATGTTTATATTTAATTTGTTTTATGGCATATAAACTTTTGTCATTTAATGTTGAGAACCATCAGTTTAGATAACATTCTTTTGTCAACATGTATTTTATTTTGAATAACACCAAATTCATTGTTTAATCCATAGTTGGAGGGAATGTAGGGATTCATACCTTTCTCAAGGATATTAGCCTGAATGTCAATGTAATAGAATGACTGGAATTCAAACTAGTGTATTAGGATTCTGAAGTCTGAGTGTTTATCCAATACCCCAAGTGAACTTATCCTGATTTGCTGTTAAGAATAAAACCAAAACCATCTTTTCAATTTATCTGCGGCTAAGACTTCAGCATGATTTTAACAGAAATGCAGATTAGCTAAAACTCTTCTGGTATTTAATAATCTACAAAGGTTGATAGGCTATGATAATTGATCAATCAAATAAAGTATTAGACCAGAGGTTGACAATCCCAAGCCTAGGGGCTGCACCTGACCCTCAGGTGAATTTTGTTTGGCCAGGCCTCTGACCCTATACACAATCTAAATATAGGCAAATCAAGTCGAAGTGACAAGTAAGAACATAAATATATCATGTCTAAATTAAAAAAAAAATTTTTCTTTTTACCTGGAAAATGTGAATTTCTTTAATTTCCATAGTTTATCCAAAGATTGATTAAGGGGGGTTCCATAGGTTATATTACCCAGAAATACCTGCCATTTTTTAGATCTCTTTTTTTTAAATTTTTTAATTTTTTATTCCTGCATCAAAATAAGTTTTTTGTTAAAAATGTTAGTATTTTATTTCTTTTTGTTATTCCTGTAGTAAAATAAGAGATATTGCTTAAATACAGTTATATTATATTGAATCCTTGCTGTTTTTGAACATCCAGAAAATTTATTTACATAATTAATAACATGATTCTCCTCCATGACACTGCAGCCATAGCTGTTTGGCCCTACTTCATAACTCTACAAAGCTGTTTGGCCCTTGCTCTGAAAAGGTTACTAACCCTTACATCCAGAAAATTTATTTATATATGGTTAACCTCCATGAAACAGCAGCTATAGATGTTTGGTTCTCCTCCATGACTCTATGTAGCTTTTCAGCCCTCACTATCCTAAAGGTTGCTGACCCCTAAATTAAACCATGAAGGATGATTTGAATTACTCACCTCTTCTTTTTTCTTGGATGTAGGTTTGTAATATTCTTTAACTTTTAAGCTGAAGTCGGCTGTTTCTTTATGCAAGGATTCATATGAAGGAAGTCTTTTTTTGTCGTTACTCATGGCTTGGGGCAGCCGTTCCTCCAGCAGTTCATCAAATTCTAAGCCCTTCATGTCTAATCGATCACAGAGTTTGGCAAAGTCAGGATTGACAGCAACAAATCTGGATTCCTTGGATGGATCTCCATTATTGTCTTCACTTGAAATGCCAAGATACTGAAGAGAGTTTTGCGTCAACCATGAATGAATTTTATCCAAGATTTTCTGTTGAGCTGAAATTACAGTCTTGGGTTGAGGTTTTGGGTTGGTACTTTCTAATAATGCTAAATGAGCTTCTGAGGTGAGATCAGATTTCTCATTATTTGAGTTCTCCTCTAAGGTAGGGTTGAGAGGTTCTGCTTTATCACTAAATGCGACATGGTCAATAAAAGTCGACAAACCCTGTTTTTGGCAACTAAGCAATTTCTTGAAATAATCCACTTGAGAGTCAGTGTCAGATTTTGTTTTTTGGTTTCTGGAGATATCAACTTCGGAAAATCTGTCAGTCAGGCTGTCTACTTGGGAATAGCTGAGTTGTTTCTTGTGTTTTGGTGGTGGTGCTGATGGCATTGGTAGAGTTGTTGTTGCTTCATCATTGCTACAAGAATCATCATCGGAATCAACGGCTGTTGACAGCCTTTCTGAGGCTTCGTTAGCTGCATCTTGGGATTCTAGACCAGCAAGAAAGTCAGAGACATCACTTAGATCAAAACCATGGTTTTCATCCTCTTCAACAACACAAGCACTCAAAGAGTCTATATCTGCATTTTCCAAATCATCACTTATTTGATTTTCTTGCTGCTGCAGCTGTTCCTTGTTGAAGATAGAGGATTTTTCTTCTAGATCTTTCTGCAACTCATTTAACCAATTCTGATTGTCAAGGATTGAAGAATCTTTACTGTTACTCGTGTCTTCTTCTTCAAACAAATTGTTTGAATCTCCAAAGAGTACTGCTTGGCTGATAACCTCCATGCCAATCCAGCCCCTAAAAACCAACAGAAGAATAAGATCTAATAGATAAGTTTCCAACTTTTTAGCCTCTTAAGATTTATTAAAAACAAAGAAGAAAATTTAACTGAAATTTCTAAGGCAAGATTTGATAATTTATAAAATTTTGATTTTTTTTTACAACTTGGGGGCCAAGGACTTGCTACTAAGGTAGTTAAAGAAGCCTATTATTTAAGAAAGCAGCACTGTGCAATGTGCATACACAAATTTTTGTGGTCTGAATCATTGTGCTATGCAAATTTAGATGGTCTGAATGCTTTGATGCTTGCTTTTGCATTGATATAGGGTTAACAATTTTCTCAGTTATAAATTATTTTAAACATATAGGTGCAGTTTTTGATCATCGCTGAGTGAATAAATGTGGCAATAGCTATTTAGAATATTTTGCTATTTTTGAAAATATTATTTTTTTAAACTGCAAGTGTTGTTTTTTTTTCAGTTCTAATTTCTTTAGATATTTAAACAATTCAGTTATTATAAAAAATATTACCACTATTAGTTTGGGATTGTGTTCAAGGAAGCTGGCAAAACTATAGTCTATCATGACAAATGTTTCAAAATAGACATTTGAATGTAATATTCACAGTTTATTAAGTACCAATATGAACAACAACAAAAATTTGTCTACAAACAATTGTTTTTAAGAAATGTCAAAAAACAAGTGATTCAGTATAAAAACCCGTATTGTTCCACTGTTCTATAGTCCTTGAATTACACAACTTAACCCTCTTAGTGCATCTATTATATATTCCTTTCTAAGACTTACCCAACTTACTCAGCAGTTGGAAGTGTCATTATATATTATCTTATATATTTTAAAGGGATTTTATTTAGTGTCTTACACTAGTTGTGTTATTCAAAAAACTAAGTGTGGACAAAAACTAATGCTTATCAAAAATGATTGTTCCCGGCATTAAATGACCTAAAATGGTTGATATGCTGTAAAACACAAGCAAACAAATAAATAAACAAACAGGGTTAAGCACTTACATTTTTGTATCTGGGAGAGTAAAGTCGGCTGGTTTTTCATATTCTCGAGACCAAAGAGGTGATTCTAGGATTTGATTTTCAAATATCTTGGAGGACTTGAAGCATTTGCTACTACAAAAGTTCTGAAAATAGAAGAAAAAAGAGGAAAGTCACATGAAGGAAGTTGGGTGCAGGAAGAACAGATAGAAGGGTATTTGAGAAGAAGAGTGAAAGAAAGAAATTACATTAGAAAAAGAGGATAGAGATATGGTATCTGAGATAGGTAGAAACAAAAATATCATCAGATAGATAGAGAGAAAGAGGAGGGATGAATAGACAAACAGAAATTAGTTGTAGGTGTATTTTTTTCTATATATATATATATATATATGTGTGTGTGAAGAGAGAATGACAATAGGGAAAAAAATTATTAAATTGTTTTTTAATATCCATACATCTGTTTTTCTATTGGCTGTAGCTTTCTCAACAGAAAAAGGAGAAATATTTGAATTTTTCCCTATCATTATTCTTACTTCATAATGCCAGGAAACATTTATTTCCTCTTTCCCACTCTCTCTCTGTATATATATATATATATACATACATATATATCTATATAAACGTGTGTGTGTTTGTATTTTGTATATATATATGTGTGTGTGTGTGTAAATATTTGTATGTATTTAAACAAGATTTTGGATAAGTCTCATGATATAAATCTAATGCAAAACATTGTTAATTCTTCTTTGGAGCATATTTGTAAAATAAAATTATCTTACCTTTTTCTCTGTGATATCATAGACTTTATTTGTTTTGGTAGATATTTCATATTTCTGTTTCTTCACCTGTAAAACAATGTACAATTCAATTAAAACTTATCAATAGTAACCCAATGTGACAAATCAATAGATTTCAGCCAACTTATCCTCTGGCCTTTGTCAGGTGATTAACTGTGACACCAAATAGGAACTCTGAGTCTTGTAACCATATCCCAAGTAATCACTGCCTTCCATAGTTGTTGTCTGTTGCACCATGTTTTGACCAATTAAACCTCTGGCTTGCTTCGGTAGGAATTAAAGTCGCTATCTTCAGACAATGCTCACCTGGAACACCTCTATCCACTGTGTCAAAACGTGATGCGACAGACAACAACTATGGAATGCAGTGATTACTGGGGATACAGTTACAAGACTCTATGTTCCTATCTCTTGTCGCAGTTAATCAACTGACGAAGGCAAGAGGATAAGTTTGCCAAAACATGTTGAAACAACTATGAAGATGAAGACAGCAGTCCACAAGCAATTAATACATGGTAATTGTATATCAAACTATGTGAATCATTTAAGGTTAAAACACTTTTATCTATTGTACTATTATGGCAAATAAATTCTTAGTGGAACAATTCGCAGACAATAGTCAGCAATCACAAAAATAAATAATTTTCAAAGGTCAAGGGACTTTTAATGAACTAGTTAACTTATCTAATCAAATTATCTAAAAGAAAATATTCTCCCGAAAAATTTGTTAATAAGATTTTATTTGGGTAAATTTAGAGAAATCGTACCTTTTAGATTATTTTCTTTGTCAAAAATCATAAGAGTTTATTTATATATATTTATTACATGGACTACAGTCATCATCTTTATATGTGTTAAATTTACAGTCTTTTTGGCAGTAGAATGATTCTGTCTATAGTGAGGACCAAATCTGTGCACTGAAATTTTTGTGCTGTCAATCGTAGTGCGTTTAATTTCTAATTTTTAGAACAGAATGTTTGAATTCTTTGTTTTTTTAAACATTTATAACTTGAGGAACATGATAAGTTTTAAAAAGGTGGAATCCAATCATGCTAGTGTTCTCAAATACAAGCAAAACTATCCAAGAGTTTTCAATGAAGAAGGCTGAAGGATTAATTGGCTGATATGTTGTAAATTTAACAAATACATTTATTTTTTGGTCCTATATGTTACGATTAGTGAATTTAGTACATATTGGTTAAATATCAAAATCTTGCACCTTTTACACATAAGATTAAGTTCATTTTTCTTACCTTTCCAAGCGTGGTTTTGCAAACAGGAAATCCACAGAGTTTGGCAATGGCTCTTTCTTCTGTAATGTCTTTGTAATGGGCTGGAAGCAGAAAATGGGCCTGAAAAAAATATTGAGGAAAAAAAACAATCTTTCATTATTTGTTGATGTATCTGAGTTAAGGGTTGATAAAGTTTTAAAGCTATTAGTTTCATTTTGATTGCTACAAGTTTTTATCAGATATGCCTTCCTATGTGTGTTTTTCAGATACTATTTGTAGAACTCAAAAGTTTTCTATCTGATATTGTGAGTTATCTTTTTGCGAATTTTCAAGAAGTGTCAAATTCTTTATTCGCCCCATTGGATTAAATTGTTCTTACTCTATTGTCCATTTTGATAAGGTATATAATTATTAATAATAATAACAATAGCCCTAATAATTGTTTGTTTCACTAATTGTAAACAGGATTAACCTTATAAACTCCAGATACAAGTAATTTAAAACTTATAAACCAAACATGTTTATTTACAAGAAATATTGCCTGGCCTTGTTTGGGTGTTGGGGTTGTTTCGATGCTCCTTTTGATTTGTGTTTTTTGTAATTTCAAGATTTTTTTCTTTCTAGGCCAAACCTCATTTTAATAAAATGCAGCTATATTGACACTTTAATGACCAACCTAGTCCCCACACAGCGGATGATACAGGCCCGCAATGATCCAATTTTTCAAGTTTGACCTCTTAGCAGTTATTTTTCCAGATCAAAACCAAATCAAGTCTGAATACTCCTTATATCAAATTTCAAGTCTCTAGACAAAATATTAGAATAATAGATTAGTGAAGACTGACATACACAGACAGACACATACACAAGCTCACTTTTATATATATGAGAGTTGTTCCAAAATGAATGACTATTTTTTTTTTTATTTTGCCTGAATTGATCAGAGGGGATTGCAAATTAGATTGTAATGATTACTGAACTTATGCATTCATTACCAGAAAGTTTAATCTCTATTCCTGATATTGGTGGGGTGAGACTCTAATGAAGCAACCTATAGTGGACATGTGTCAGAAGCAGACATGCGTCATTGAATTCCTCCATGCAGAAAAAATTGAACCAATCAACATCCACCGGCGCCTGTTGAACGTTTATGAAGTTGATGTAGTTAATGCCAGAACAGTTAGGAAACAGGTTCATTGATTTCAGAGTGGCAACAGAGATATGAGTGACAAGCATGCGCTGGACATGAAAATGGACCACCTCGTTCATCACTGGCAAAAGTGCATTGAGAATGGTAGTGACTATGTTAAATATTAAATTTTGGAGCACAAAAGGTTGCTTGTTTTAATGATATCACTCCGGTTTTTATTGTTTTTTAACTTTTTAAACAATAACTTTAAAAAATAGGGGGCATAACTTTTGGAATGACTCTTATATACTAGATTGTACTAAAAGTACAGGAATAGGCTAGAGAGCATATCGGCCAAAATGGAGGAGTAATCTGAAAACAGTAAATAATGTAAATTATGTCATGCTACTATGTGTAACCACCAGAGCCTAGTATTAAACATGGCATAACTTTCATAGGTTTAGGTTTCATTGTTATATGGCACATTAACTTTTATAGAATGACTGACATTTTTGTGAGCAGGAAAGATGTAAGATTTTAGTTTGACTCTTAAGTTTTTTTCTTAGCTGCTTTCTGTTGACATTACTACATCCTTTAACCTTGTCTTGTTACAGGTGACAATTACTTTATTTGAAAGATGACTCCATTTACACCCTTTGGTTCCCTGGGGGAGTTATTCATTTTCTCTGTCTTTGAGTCTCTTTGGTGTTTTTGTTGTAATTGAAATGGTGCTGGTGTTGAACAACCTAAATACAGATTTCTACATAACAGATGTTTATTTCACGTCATTCTCAGCTGACCAGATGAAATGAACTACCATGAATTACCCACATCACTCTGACTATACACACTCAAATCTTGCACTTGGAACCATTTGGCTTTCTGGCCATGTGTAACTAAGTGGTATTTTCAGTGGCCCATGCCGGCTGTTAACATTTCATTCAATTTGTACATGAAAAAATGAGGAGAATGGGTACATTCATCCTTTCCAAAGGGCATTAGAGTAAATTTGGTGAGATTTTATTTAACTTAC
The DNA here is from genome assembly GCA_036873565.1 of Xipholeptos notoides. Taxonomy (NCBI): domain Eukaryota; kingdom Metazoa; phylum Mollusca; class Cephalopoda; family Idiosepiidae; genus Xipholeptos; species Xipholeptos notoides. The sequence goes on along the minus strand of JAYKTE010349517.1, from coordinate 1,925 downwards.
CATATCTTTTAATTGTTCCATACTAACAGAAATTTCCACCAAACGTTCAACAATCCTGAAAGCCCTTTCCTCAGATGCAACTCGTTTTCGAATTTGCTTTTCAAGTTCTTTTCTGAAAAGGGAATTAAACAAATAAAAAGTCATGGTTGAATCAGAAATTCAATGTCAATTTAATGAACATCCTCATTTCTCTCCGGGTATGTAATGGATTAGATACTCACTGCCTTAACTGGGATATACATGCAGGGCTGGGGACCGCTTGAGACTCACCATATGAATTTGAGTACATTCAATAGTTAAGCTGGCTCAACCTGAACAGGACAGTAGGCCGTACACACACAAATTCAGACACAATATTACTTGAAAAGTTGATTATTCACTAAAAATGAAGGCAACAACTTACTGACCTATAAAATATTCTTCCACCTAATTCCTATTATTAATTCAACAATTATATAGGACTAGTGTGACCCGTATAAAATGGGTAGTTATTGAGATTTTATTTACAGTATTTTTTTAGTTGTCTTTATGCCAAAGTGCAAATAAAAATAATATCATCATTGTACAGTGTGATATTATGTAAAAGTATATAGCTTTATGTAACATGAAATGAAAACTCCTTAGCTAAAATGAATGCATACAAAACTTACAAACAATATTATATATTGAGACTTTTTAGACAGTACAACTTGTGAAAACTATAAATAACTTATTAAAGGCTGAAGGGAAGGGGACATTGGGCCAAAAAGTTATGAAGATAAAAATAAGTCTGAATAAATTGTATATTAATATGCAGACTATGGTCCTCGTCTTTGTATTTGTTAAATTTAAATTTGGTGAATTTAACAAATATACAAAGATGATAACCAGACCAGAGCAGAGACTAGTCAGTAGTAGTCTGCATAATACAAATTATCATTCCTCATCTCCAGGATTCTGAAAAACAAGTCTGAATAAGAAAAAAGTTGTTAGTCAAAGAAGATTTGACATTTTTGCCAGAATAATGAGCAATTGCGCAGAACAAGTGAATGTTTTAGGATGTCATACTTTCGAACCCATTAGCGACTAAACGGGACATATATTTGGTTTATCACTGTTGTTGTGTCACTGAACGTAAACAATGACACTTTTAACAATATATTTCAGAAGTTGACAAACACTTTAATTTTTTATTACATAACTTTATAAAATTTCAGAAATATTTTTATTACAGAAATTTCCACACACTATATATATTTTCATTTATTTGAAAATATTGTTAATGGATGCTTTTAATCATATGGGAAAGACCTCACCCTTTTGGTTTTCCCTTCGTTGCCACATGAATTCCATCACATGTGTTCCAAAAGTTTTTGTTTCTAACTTTTCTCAAGGAAAAATTAAAACACAAACCTTTAAATAAAAACAAGTGCTTGCGTAATTTTTGAAACCTTTAAATAAAAATTGAAAACAAACATGCGTAAAGTCATGCACATGTAATTTTTAAAAATAACAGCATGATTAAACTTAAATCGCAGATAACTCCAATATATGAGGTATGTTCAATAAGTAATGAGAAAATGTCAGGAGAGATAATATTAATTTTCATAAGCTTACAGGACTTTGTCCCCTTCAAAATAATGGCCTCCTGCAACTATTCACTTGTTCATGCATCTCTTCCAATCGTGGAAGACCTCCTCAAAGTCCTTCTTTGGTAGTACATTCAGGTAATTTTCTGATGCTTCTTTCAGCTCCTCTGCGGCTGTCTTTCATGCATGGAAACTTGAAGAAGTCGCATGGGGCTAGGTTAGGGCTGTAGGGTGGGTGTTGTACCACTTTCATTTTCCTGTCGGCCATCCAGGTGGTCACTGGTCACCAGCATATGTTCAATAAGTAATGACTTTGTGGAGATTCAGATCTTCGGTCAGAACTGTCTCCACTGTGCC
>JAYKTE010349406.1:0-10971 GCA_036873565.1 Xipholeptos notoides | reverse complement strand
TTTTCAAGTCCTTCTACTAAAAGTTTATAATACAAAAAATCTTGATTAAATTGTGTTATATTATAAAAATGAATAATTCAGAATATTAATAATGAAGTTGCAGTATTAGTTAAGATAACATTGAACTATAATATAAAATGTAAAATTTTAATTTACTGTAAAAATGATTATTTCAATTAATATATAAATAAGATTGATGAGCCAAGTATATAGGCTTTTCATTATTAGTGGATCTTCTGATTAGTTCGAAATGATTTTGTTTGTTATATTTTGGAATATTTGATGTCGTGTTTGCTAATGTCAAAAGTAATGATCATTTATCTATGTCTATTAATATGTTTAATATGTAATGAATGTTTAGCAATATTAAATGAATTTACAATTATTTTTAGGTACAACCATTGCAACCACTTCGCCTGCAACTTTTCCAACCACTGTGCCTACAACAATTCCTACCACAATGGGTCCAATGCTTACAACCATTCCAACCATTCCAACCACAGTGCCAACAACCGTACCTACTACCAGTTAGTGCTTCTTAGTTTATTAGCACATTATCTATTATTGTATCTCACGCTTTGTAAAAAACAGTACTTATCTTTACATTGTTTTGATGTAGTATTTACCAATATCAAAAGTAATAATCATTCATTTATGCCTGTTAATATGTTTAATGTGTAATGAAGTTTAAGCAATTTTCATTAAATGTGCTATTTTTTTTCTAACTACACCAATCACTGTGCCTACAACAATTCCTACTACCAATTTCGGTACAGTCGGTACAGCCATTACAACCATTCTAACTACAGTGCAAACAACTATACCTACTACAAGTTAATGATTTTAAATTGATCTGCATAATATCAATGCTTATTTCAACTGTAATAGTTAAGTTAGGAATAGTCGCCCATTAAAGCTCTCATGAAACTGTGCATTTTGTTCAGTCAAGGGGAGGGAAAAAGATTAAAACTGGCAATGTCTGCAAGTTTTTATATCTGTCGATCTCGTGAATTGATGATGATTCCTCTTGTTTCATATGCAGATTAATAAGCCCATATATAACAAGTGGTTGAAGGGGAAAGTGTTATAATTTGAATTTTATGAATTATCTCCCTTGCACGAAAGTCAGCGTTCTGCTATTCTTTAACTCTTTGACAACAAATCAGCACCTGTAGTTTTTAAGTAGATAAAACCTTTATCAAAGGCTACTCAGTTATCTTCTTCGTTCATTCATCTTTCCTATTTATTACAAGAAGCAACTCAGAATTCAGAAAAAACTAAATGCATCAAATTATCAAAAGATTAGTTTTGAGAAATCTTATCGTATTTCAAATTAAATTATTTCTTGCATAGTTTTCCAGTATTGTTTGAAGCACTTGACGCCTATTTTTTTAATACATTCAATTTTATTTACATTTCTTTTAAATTGTTTCTTTATATTTAATTATTTCTCTATTAGCAGCAACATCATTCACTCCAGGGACGTTTGGCAATATTGAAGGTAAAGCCTTAATTTTATCAATGTTTAATGCAATGATCATTTTAATCAATATGATTATCTAACTTATGGATTGTTTTCAAGCACAAATAAATGATATTTTCTAAAACATGTTTTAAAATTTGAGTTAACAGAAACAAATCATAACATATAACATTATTTTATAAAATTTTGAAATGTAAAATTATTAGTTTTGAAATTTGAAAACCGCTAATGTTATTCATATATTTCTTATGTTTTATATTTTATATTTATAGGATCTACCACAGTTCCTACCGCTACAGCAAGCATTTCAGAAGGTTGAACTTATGCTTTTTAAATATTATTAAGTAAAAGAAAAGTTTCAAATATCTAACCATTTTCAATGGATTATTTTAGGTCATTAATAAATAAATTTTCTTGCTAAAAGCAAGCTGAACTGATAAGTTAAATTGTTTTAAAACAATTAAAATGTATAGTTTATCCATTTCATAAAATATGACAAAATCTGCAAATATTTGTGGTTTTCATTGGTTTGAAACATTGAAAGCTCTTTTATCCTTCTTCTAATAAATGGAATATTTTTAAACAATTTCAAAATATTTTTTTTCTATTGATGAAAGATTTGATCCATCAAAATCTGGTGATTTCTGTTTTAATGAGAAAACCACTCTATTTTTCACTTGATTTATTCAAAACAAAAAGGTGTAGTTTGTGTGTGTAGAATCTTTTAATCTAAGATAGTTTGTTTGAATGCAATCAATTTTTTAACTGACTGTATAAATACTTGATTCGATAATCTTTATTGTTTCAAGTTAATTTGCAAGTTTAATTCAGTGGGTTTGAATCCCAGTCGCTCCATTTATGTTCATATTTTGACTAATACTCTTGGGAAAGGTAAAGATCCCCACATTTCCTCCAGCTAGGGATTAAATAGTGCATATTGTGTTATTCAAATAACTATGAGTAGACAGAAAAAAGACGTTTATCAAAAATGATTGTTCTTGGCTTTAAATGACTTTAAAAGGCTGATATACCGTAAACCAAACAAAAAATTTAATCTAAAATAGTTTATTTCAATGTAATCAATTTTGTAACTGAATGTATAAAATTTCTTACAATAATCTTTATTGTTAACTTACAAGTTTAATTGAGGTAAAATTCATTTCACCAACTATAGTTTAGTAATTATTCAATAGATACTTGTTATTTATATGAATTTAGTATTCCATTGATTATTTCAAATTGAAATGAATTATTAGAATCATCTACAAATTTTATATTTTATTTGACTGGTAAATGATTTTTGTTCATTTCTCATTGTATAGACTATTCAAGGAGCTTTTTTACATTTTCATAAATGTAATTTGGCTAATTGTTTTCTGAATGAACTATATTATTTTTCTCAGAATCTACTACGTTATTTTTGCCATTATACAAACATTTTGGAATCTTATACATAAATATATTATTCGTGAAATACTTCATAATGTCTTTTTATATAAACTAGACTCAATAATCTGCCAAGTCTGAGATCTGTATTGTATTTATAACTTGCCACTGTAGATCAGTTTTCACCGATTTTCATTGGTTGTCCTCATTCTCTACATGCCCCTTCTCCTCCACATCTTATTGCTATAATACCTGTGTCTTGTGTTCATCTGTCTAGAAGGTTCCGAGTAGTAGTGAGTTGATCATCACATTTTCAGAAATAACGGTCTTGATGGTCATGGTTCATGCTGCATCATGGGATCAGACTTGCTGGTTTGTGGCTGATTCAGTTTTGGTTTTCTTCTGCCTCCATATCTGGGTTGAATTGCATTCGTGACATTGTATTCTTGTTTGTCGGATACTGGCATCTACACCAGGCAAAAATAATTGCTGTCTAGCATTAGCCTACATCCCATTCACCCTTTAATGAGTAATGTGTAGTGTAGTTGCTCTAGTATCTCAGCTTCCAACCAGCGTCTGATGCCAGTGATGCTCATCAAGGCCAGGAAGTTTAGAATGGCTTCAGTCAGTTTTTTAGTTGTATATGCTGTAGGAACTCTTTTTTTTGTGTGGACCAATTAGACACATTTTCCCAGCTTGCACAGAGTTTGTTATTTTCCTTCCGTAACTCTACCAACCATTGGAACAGTGGTAGATTATGCTCATTACCTCATTGTCCTGAAGCCATTATTTAAACTGGTAGGCATCCAAATTTCTGTAAAAAAAACCACCTGTTCGCAGGGCCATGGAAAGTTGACTTAATTGTATGCCAAATCCGGGGTCTGTGTAGTATTTATTACCCGCTACTGTAGATCGGTTTTCACCTCTTTTCTTACTGGTCTCATCGGCCATCCTCCTTCTCTCCATTAGATGCAAAAATTCTTTTTAATTATTTCATATCGGTAACCCTTTAATTATCTTCCAATAATATGAAAATCTTTAATACAATTCAATCTTAATTCATATAATTTTCATATTAAATCTGATGTTTTTCTTTTCTTATTTCTGTATTAATAGAAACTGTTGGAACACCTGTTTTCCCTACAGCTAGTGTGCCTGAAGGTAAACTTATGTGATTCTTAATTTTTTTCTATATAAAAGATTACTGTTAAGGTTTTTTTTCTAATTTTTTGTGATAACATGTTTCATAAACAATATGAGATCAACAAAATATATATAATTATGGAAAATGTTTTATACAGATGCTTTGACTATATAAATGCAAAGTAGCAAATTATTAATGCATATGAAGGGTGATGCGCTAACACTTATAATAAAACAAAAATGAATGGTAAACAAAAAAATTAAAGAAAAAGAGATTTTCCAATGTAAAAAAATTCCCCTTTACTTTGAATTTCAATTAACCATGTAGTCCTTTAGTGAGTGTCTTTTAAAAGATTTCTTCATTGGAAAGGAAATCTTAATTCCTGAATCAATTTAATAAATCTAATTCTTCAACTTATCAGATTTTGTTTCTAATTATTATTATTTCATATTTTTCTTTATAAAATTTTGTGGAAATATTTTTCTATTTAAAAATCTTTTGAATCCTGTATTTATTTCTAATAAATATCAAAACCATTATTTTCTTAAATTAAAACAAAAGCACAAAAAATTATTTTTCCACATTAAGAAATAATTAAGTAAATAAATAAATAATTCAACAATTGAGATAAATAATCTTATTGTTAAGTTATGACCTAAAATTCATGTATTTTTGAATAAGAAAATATTCTTAAAAAATTATTTTTGAATAGTAACTGTTTTTATTCAGAACTGGATCGTCAATCGACACCGTCTTGCATTTTTATTGAAGGAAAACAAATAATACTTTTTAGTTGAAAAGTCACAGATTGAAATTGCTGTTGGAACAATTCTTTACAAAATAAATAAACAAATAATAATTAGCTTTAAAAATATTTAAATCCAGAATCTGCGTTGGATTTATTACCTGACCAGTATTCCCCACTTTTCTGGTCAGTATTATTGGTCATCCTCATTCTCTCCATTGGATACAAATTTTTTTTTTCATTATTTTATATCGGTATGCTCTTCAATCATCTTCCAAGTGTATTATAGAGTTGTTAAGATAATAAAGCCACATGCATTCCAGGACTGGGTCAGTTTCTTGTGAAGAGGCTCCAACCATCAACACTACTGTATCTGGCAGCATCACGTTTTTTTTTAGGGGAGATAACCCCAGATTACATTCAGCTAAATACAGGGGGACATAACTGGCTTCTCTATATGCATGAAGATCTTTAATACAATATTCTTAGTTTATTCAAATATAATTCATATAATTTTCATGTAGTTATTAAATCTGATATTTTTCTTCTCTTATTTCTATATTAATAGAAACTGTTGGAACACCTGGTTTCTCTACAGTTACTGTGCCAGAAGGTAAACTTATGTGATTCTTATTTTTTTCTGTATAAAAGATTGCTGTTAAGGTTTGTTTTTCTAATTTTTTGTAATAACATCTTACATAAACAATATTGAATCAACAAAATATATATGAAAATGTCCTCGCTTATTTTTATGAAGGAAATAAAACATTCACAGTTTAAGTATTAGATGTATTTATTCATCAAAATATGAACCCTCGCATTCTATGACCTTCTCCCAATGGTTCAGCATTTTAGTAATGCCATTTTTGAAAAAGTATTTTGTTCTACTCTGGAAAAAGTTATGCACCTCCATTTTCAAGTCATCTTCAATATTGAATGCCCTGTTCTTCATATGATTATCTAAGCTCAAAAACAAGTGGAAATCTGTTGGAGAGAGGTCTGGTGAATACGGTGGATGGAGCATAATCTCCCAGTTTAGTTCTGCTATCTTGGCAAGGGTAATTTTTGCAACGTGAGGTTGAGCATTATCTTGGAGAAACAAAACTTGTCTTCTGTTTACTAATGTAGGCTGTTTTTTCAGCAAATTTTCTTGAACTCTTACATGTTGTTCACAATATTTGTTAGCATTAATGGTTTCTCCAGTTTTTAAGAACTCCTAGTGAATTATTCCTTGACATGTCCACCAAACACAGAGCAAAAGTTTTTTTTTAAGTTTGTGGCAAATGATCTCCCAACATTGTTTACTCTTAAAGTTGGTATACATTACCCACTTTTCATCATGTGTCATAATTCAATCAAAAATGGGTTCTTTTTTTTTTGTCTACTGTAATGAGAAGGGCATATAGTAAGCCTTTGCAGTTTGTTTGCTGGTGTTAATTCATATGGTACTCATTTGCTTATCTTCCATGTCTTTCTCAGCTGGTGCAAATGAAGTCTTATGGTTTCATCACTTACATGGAACCTCGAAGCTAGTTCTTGAAAAGTTAGACATTAATCTGACTCTATAACTGCCTTTAAATCATCATTGTTTAGAGATATTGATCGTCCAGCTCGAGGCTCATCTTCAAGAGTTTCATTGCCAGAACAAAACTTTTGAAACCAGTTTCGTGCAATTCTTTCACTTACTGCACCTTCACCAAACACTGTACATAGCTGGCGAGATACAGATGAAGGCACTTGTGTCAAGTTTAAACTCTTACAATAGACAAGCATGAATTATCAATTTTTTATCAGTCATATTTAAGGTCTTAAATAAGAAATAAAATAACATTAGTCATGAAAAATTATAAAAACTGAGACCATTCAAACATTTACTTGTCAATACAGGTTGGTTTCTGCATAACAATGCTTGTTAGTAATGAAAAATAAGGGCCTAATTTAAGTCATCAAAAATCAGCAAAGACTTTTGGGCACCTGATATTATAAATACGTTTTTTTTAAACCTTTATTCAAGTTATTTGGGCTCCTACTCATCTACAGTATTTACAACATGCTTTTCATCTTTCTTCAGGTATTATTTTAATTTGCATAATGTAATCAGCTAAATAGTTATTATGATATATTAGATTATTTTCTATTATGGTATAGGCTGAATATATTTCTAGGTTAATGTTGCTGCAACTAAACACTAATACATGTAATTTTGTTTTAGGTTTATTGAATGGTTTTATTGTAAAAGAAATCCTATATAGATAACATATATATTTAGTTATTACTATTGCCTTATATCTATTTTTTACCATTATTTCTTATTTTGAAACCCTTTCAGCTACTCAATAATGAATATGTTACTTAAGTATTTTCTTAAAATTGCTTTTGTAATCAATTCCAAATAAATTCTGTCCAAGTTGTTACCTTTTTATGTATTATGGTTATTTCCCTTAATTCTGTTTCCTCCCAGATATTCCTCTCACTCCAGTTATGGAAGGTGTTGTCATTTTAAAGAAGAACCCTAATTATGAAGCTTAGTACATTCTTTTCTCTCTTTTCATTGTTTGACCATCATCTTGCAGACCTCATGGCATTAAAGCTTCCAAACTGAAACTGAGTGACATCCATCTCTTATCAACTTTTTTTTCTCTCCTTATCTGTGAAGATTTGGTCCGTTGTTACACTCTTCATCCATAATGATTGATTGCTGTAACACACAAACACATGCATACACATACATAGAAACACACATGCTGTTACTGATTGATTGTACAACTCAGACAAATTAAAAATCTTTTTCATTATTATGTCTTTTTGTCATCATTAATTAATTTACTTTCAGCTGTTTCAGTAGATAAGGCTCATTAACTCACGGAATTAACTCATCTAGGTGTAACGATAACACTGGTTTCAAAAACCTAGTTAGATGAGGCCCATCAACTCAAGAGGAATAACTTGTCTAGGTGATGGATAACACTGATTCAAAAAAGTCCTTGAATGTAATGAGCATGTAAAACTGCCTTTGTGTCTAACTTGGTTTGGTGCTACTAAGGGGTAAAATTTGAAAGATTGGACCGTTGCAGTCTCTAACATATTTGAAATTTGATAAATAGAGTATTCAGACCTGGGGAAAAAAATTTAATTGGTTTTGAACCAAAAAAATAGCTGCTAAGGGGTCAAAATTTATAACAAAATCCCAGATCAAAATTGTGATGTAATTCATTTGAAAGATAAAGGGATATAACTTTTTAGTAAAAATTACAAAAAACTACAAAAGGAGCATCTTAGCAATCCCTGGTACTCAGGTAGGCTAGGCAATATTGCTAGTAACACATTAGATTCATAAGGCAGATTTTGAAGATTGATCTAAAGGGTCCAATTGAAGTTTACACTATCCCAGTACTCAAAAGTCACAGCAAGCCAACTAATTAATATGCATAAGTAATTGGTATGAATTAAGGGAAACTATATAGGAATGATATAGAGGAAATCGAGGGGGTTAGTAATCTCAGGCCTACTCATACCCTGACTATAAGATGCAGAACCAAAAGTAAGCAATTTGAGAAGAGATTTTGGTTTGCTAATAGTCTCATGATCCCCAGGTTAAGAAGAGTTGACATAGATTTTGTATTGCCAAAGAGAACCTGTTGTCCTCTCAATGACCACTAAACAGAACTACTAATCAGTTGAAATAAAAAGCCTAGAAAATAGATTAGTCGCCTTTTTAAATATTACTTTGTTTTATTTGAATCGTGTTTTTGCTTAAGGTTGAACTGCCAAAATTTATTCCTCTCCAGTGGCTCATAGAAAGCTAACTTTTTATCATATGCATAATATGCTTTATGCCATTCAACTTCTTTAGCTGCTATGTTCAGTATGTCGTCTCAAGCTTCAACCATATTTTTTGCGTCTAAACTGTCCAAATCTGGCTATTCTACTTCAAATGAATTTCCAATTTCTAACATCGCATCTAATTGGTTCAATCATGGAAATGTTTCTGTGTAGCATGGGTTTCCTTGTAGTGTTTTTGCATCCTTTCCAGCGAACTTCCCTTATCCTTTCTCAAATTCCTTGTATACTCTGGATGCTTTTACTACCAGCATATTTTGGTGGTGTATTGGTAATCATAGAATCAGAAATAATAATGATTTCTTCCCATTTTATTTGCTTAAGAAGAACAGACAACAGTTGGTCATAAGCCATTATGAGATGCTGTCCAGGATTTATTAACTGCTATTTCCTTCACTTTATCCATTGCATGCTTCATTGTTGATATTGAATGAGCTTGTTCTTACCAAAACAGTAGCAATAAGGAAATACTGATATTGACATTTGATCCTCTATCCTTCCATGAATCAAAGGCAGACGAGAACAGTAACTTCTCTTAATTTACTTCTACTCTGGAACTGGTTTTGAATAAGGTAATCATGGTCAGATACACTAGCTGCTATTGTGGTAGTTAGATGATTTGGTTTTGATTCCAGATATGCTGGTTTTATGTTTGTGTAATTATCTGGAAAAGACCTTTTAGATTTTGACTTTTCGGGCATTGAAGTCCCCCCTTACAGCAACCAGTCAATGGTAAAGAATATAGATGCTGAAAAACAGATAAGCCTGCAAGGATTGTAATCAATGTTGTCGACTGCAGGAAGGTAAGAAGTGTTACTGAAAATCGGAGTAGAACACTTTCACTGAACCCTATACAAAGTTCAACAACAGTAAATTGCACTATTGTGTCCTACTACCGTTTTCAATTTAATCTTTTGAAAATATAGGACAACAGTTTCATAGTTGTCATTTTGAAACAAACTTTTGTAATGCTCATGAACAGTTTAGATCCAGGTTGAGTTTTTTTAAGAAATACTCATTATAGGTCCATTCGCATAATAGAAAATGCTTTTTACATTAAAATTGTAGAAATTCAAGAAAAAAAAAAATCACAATGAAGATATGTCTATTTTTCCGCTATTTTGAAAATGGCGATAGCCATCTTTAAAATAGCTGAAATCGCGATGGCCAACCATTGTTTTGGAAACAGTATGTTTTGATCAACACGTGTGCCAATTTTCATGCTTTCCTCACCAAGTGTACTATTCGGCTCCAAATTGCATGTAAGCCGCTCCACTAGTAAAAGCCACGTATACTACTTTGATGATGAATAGCCTGTGGGGGACTTTGTGTTATTCCCCCAAACAATAAGAAAGGAATGAATACACTACGATTGTTGTAAAATAAACTTTTGTTTTTTTTTATCAAGAACAAAAATGATGTAACTTATTTTATACAGAAAAGTATACAAAAATAGTAGTCCTTGAGGAAAGTCATAAAAAAGGAAGAAAGGATTAGAAGTGAGACAGAAGGAGAGAGAGACAATCTATATATTCCTTCAGGCCTGTATGTACAGGGGACAACTATTTTTTTCGGACACTTTAGTATTCGACTTACCGAGTACCATAGAGTGGCATAAACATATAAAGACAACACCTGTAATAAAAATGGAAGAAAATCAATTAGGTAAGGAAAAATATTTAATTTTCATCATTTTTTACAAAACACCTGCAACATTTTTCGGACATTGTTGAGAAACTGTTAATAGTCTGTATAATATCACCTTTCTTCTCCGTAACTTTTATCAATCTCCATAATGATCAAACATATGCACAATAATACCTCTACGTTTTTCTTTTAGTTGTTTTTTGGCTCTTAGTATTTGTTCCCATAGTTGAGCCTCTTTCGTTATTTCAGGTCCATCATAGACAAGGTGTGCAAGCATTTCCCAAACATTTTCTATTAAATTTAGATTTGGGCTTCTTGCAGGCTATTCCAAAGTACCTCTTTCATGAGTTTTGACACATGGATGCTGCAATTGTCTTGCTGTAGAACAAAATTATTCCTCATCTCTCTTCTTATCCTTGGTAGGGCTTTCTCTTCCAGCAACTGTTTGTAGCTCTCGCTGTTCTGTCGTCCTTTCAGCCACTCAAACCATATATTTCTATTAGCAAAGATCATACCCAAACCATAACTCCTCCCATCTGTCATTTGTTCAGTACAACAGGCTCACTCCTCGACCAAGTACACTTTCCATCGAGCCCATCCAATTTGAAACGCTTCTTATCAGTAAATTTAAACTTCTTAAAGTCATCATGCTTTGTTAACCACCTTTTAGCACACTCCAGTCTTGCTCCTGTGTGTTTCTTTGTTAGTGTAATTTTTTTCTTAGCC
>JAYKTE010349295.1:0-10973 GCA_036873565.1 Xipholeptos notoides | reverse complement strand
GTTCTGACCAAAGATCTGAATCTCTACAAAAATCATTACTTATTGAAAATATGCCGGTGACCACCAACATGGCCGACTTATTTCTGTTTCCACGCATGAAAAACAGCCTCAGGGGAGCTGAAAGAGGCATCAGAAAATTACCTGAAGGGACTATTGAAGAAGGACTTTGAGGAGGTCTTCCAGGATTAGAAGAGACACTTGAAGAAGTGTGTAGATGTGGGCAGCCGTTATTTTGAAGGGGGCAAAGTTTTGTAAGCGTATGAAAATAAGTATTGTCTCTCCTGACATTTTCTCATTAGCATTGAACATACCTTGTATATATATTTATTTATCTATATATATCAGAATCTTTATAAATTTGAGCATTAGAATCAACTCTTTTTATATGAGTTTAGATTTTAATCTTGAATCAAAAGAACAAAAATAAAACAAAAAAATATTGCAGATGTTTATATTTTGATTGAAGATATGATTAAATATTGGTTGAAAAGAAAGGAGTGAGAAGAGGAGAAGGCAAAGAAGAGGGTAAGGAGAGCAAAGAGAGTGAAAGAAGGAGTATAGGAGGAAGAGGGGTAAAGTAAGGAAGGGGAAGGGGGGTGAGAAAAAGAAGTGAAAAGGGAGAAAGAAAAGAAAGGAGTAAAAAACAAATAGAATAGGAAAGAAGGGAAGAAAAAGAAAAGAAAAAAAAACAAGATGAGAAGAAGAAGAGGAAGATCAAATTACTCTTAGATTTAGGACCAAATTTTATTTGATCTTTGATCAGAAAATAATTTTTTGAGTTAAAGCTTTTGAAACAGGTTTTGTTGCTGCCAAATGATTTATTAAAGAGAGACAATAACACTAGATTCAATTAATGAAGATGAAACTAGAAAGGAGAGGAGGAGAGAAATCAAAGAGATTGGAGCAGGAGGGAGGGAAGTTGGTTGGTTGGTTGATAATTCTAAGGTAGTTAAAGGCAAATTTATGGATAAAAATACAGGTAGATAACTTGACATAGATGCAAAGAGAAATTTAACAACATACAGTCCTTACTTCGTTTGAAAAAAAAAAAAGAAACTCATTTATTGTCATTCGTGGCACCTAAAATGTTTTTTTTAATCCAGATCATGAATGACACACAGTTTACAATTGTCATTGACTTTATTGGATTCAAATGGGGTAAGTTAGGTCATTTTGATAAGTCTTTTAAAGCTGGGAACATTTTTTTAAATAAATGATCTTTAATTATAACCCCAAAGTTAGAAATATGGTATTAATACGATTTAACTTAGAATAGAAAAAAAAAGACTACATTTTCGAAAAGTATTGACCTAAAAGTGGGCCTGTTAAACTAACCAGGTTTTGAAGTCATATCCATTCAGTTGATTTTAAAGCCTTTAAAATCTTAAATTTAATTTTAAATAATTATTACAACAAAAATTTAATCAATACATTCCTCCCCTTTCTGCTATCACAAAATGCATGTGCTGTACATACATCATGTATTAGGCCATCCATCAGGTTCTGTCTAAGTTGACTTGAGCAATAGTTGATAACAACTCAAAGTCCATTGTTCTTTTTAAATCCCACCAAATAGGGAGAAGAACTTGCATTAAGTTCTATTTTCTGTTCAGGTTTGGCTTTTCCCAATGGGAATATTCAACAAAATGTCTATTTTTCATTACTAGTCACAAATCTATCCAAAAATGGTGCAATGAGCTTACAAGAAGGAATCAACTTTGAACTTGCAATTTTTTTCAAACAGTTTAAGAATCACACATCTATCAAGTTTTGAAACCTTTCCAATTTATTGAAGATGACAACATTTGTATCATTTGAAAAAAAAGTTTCATTGGCAATTCTTCAATAATTATTGCTTTTTAGTTTGTGTTTTAGATTTGTAGTCTGATAAGTACCCTTGGGTACTTAAATAAAAACTCACTCAGGTGCTTGAGAATTTCATCTTGGATACCCTTTTAGGAAAAAAAGCTTTAAGTGTCTGAAATTGTTATTCCAAAAGAAAGAAAAGAAAAGAAACTCCAAATGAAGTGGTTATTCAACTCTTCTTAGTTTCCATTTCTCTTTCTTATTCTAAGACCATCTCTACATGGCCCCTAAATTATACATCTCTGGCCTCCTTCCCCACCCCCACATATCCAGGTGATTGAAAGACAATAAACATCAATGTTTTCCTTTAGCAGCTTTTAGTTGTAAGTAGACCTCTGCCAACACCCACCGACCCAACCAACCACTCACCAATTATTGATGAATGAGTGTGAGGGAAAGAGAAAAATTAGGGCTCTGGTTGCTCTTACTTCAGATAAGCAGTAGTTTCCCCCCTCAAGATAACGAAGAGGTCATGGAGATTGGTTAGTCAGGTGTAGGAGGGTGGGGTAGAGGTTTGGGGTGGGATTAGAAGATATGGAAACACTGATTACTTACTATCAGTAAAATGAGATATTTATTTTTTAAGGTTTTATACTCTTATCCAATTTTTTGGCCTTAGTGTTCTAATGGGAAGCAGGTAGTAAAGGGCATAAGTGTAGTTGCACCCCTGACCCATCTACCCTTTACCAATCCTATGGCTTCTTGCTTTCAATGCCAAAAGATATCAAGAAGGAAATACTCAACATATTGCTGCTGCTGTTGCAGCTCTTTTTAATAGATTATCTATGTTCCTTTGAAAGATTTTATTGGCTGAGGGTTAGGGGCCACAGGACCGTTCAATAGTCAGGAAGAATTTTTTTCTTTCACTGAAATTACTGAGGAAGTTTTCTCTTTGGATGAAGGAAAATATAAAGTTAAGTTTTTTTTAGAAATACAAATCAAAATTAAATGAGGAAAACCTGTAATTAGTAAAAATAATAAAGAGTGTAAATTTTCAAAATTTTAATAAAGTTCCCTAAATTTTAATCTTAAAATTTTCCAAGAAAATAACATTTTCCTTTTCACCCATTTTTGTTAATAGAATTAAAAAGAATATTTGAGAGAACAAAATTTTTCTGGATTTTATTTGCCTTGTTTTAAAAATGGTCATTTGGGGTTGGTTTTTGGCAATCAAAAAACATTGAATAGAGATGCTTGGATATCTTTGTAGATTGTTTTGTTTCAATGATATATCAACGTTTACAGTCAAACAAAGAAACGTCTTTTATGTTGACATTTTTTTAGAAGAACAGTAGGTGCTCAAACCAACTCATATATGAAAGTGATAATGGAGTAAAATACCTTTCACACAGAAATTTTGTAAAAATTGAATGCAACAAATCCATGTCTATCATAAATTACAGTAAAAAAAGTTTTCTTTATAAAGATAAATTTTTTTCTGAAATTTTTTCCATTAAATTTTCCAATATTTGGTGAATGATTAAAACTCACACTTTGTCTACAGGGCAGATAATCAAACAATATTTCAGGCTTAATCAAAGGTTTGAGGTTCAATTTTAATTTGTTCAGAAATGCAAGTTGTGTGCAATATGCAAAAGAATTTGTGATCTTAATCTTAAAATATTTAGAGACAAGTTAAACCTTTTTCTGACCAAAATCTTAGATAAAATTAAATTGAAGAGGCTTGCAATGGTGTGGGCACTAAAAATTCAACTTTTTATTGAATATACAAGTGGGATGTTCAATAAAAATAAAATTTCAATAGAAATAAAATCAAAAGATGTCTTCTTTTTTTTTAAATCAATTCTATTTCTTGAATCATCATTGTATGTGAGGATAATTGTTTTAATCAACACCATCTCAAATTTTATGAGAATATAATATTGAATAACTTTCCTAAGCATTTTCAAAACCAGTGTTATATTATTTGATCTAGAAAAAGAGCCAATCAAGGAACCCAGATATTTCTTCTAATGTTTTCTTCTTCACAGGTAACAAAAAAACATAACAGATAGAATAAAATGTAAATATAGTATTATTATGAATCAAAAGCAAGACCACCATACTATGAACCTACTTGAATATGCTTTTACACACACATACACGCACACACACATATATAAATTATATGCAAATGGAACTGTGTATCTATGCGTGCACCTGTGTGTGAGTTTGTTCTCTATGGACTCTAAAATTGCTAGGACAATATTCTTGAAAATTCATACAGTTGCACTTTATGGGAGTCTTCGAAGGTAGGTATTATTTGAGAATATGGATAAGTGTAGAAAATTGATAATAAAAAAAAGAGCTGTTTCAGAGTCCAGAGGGAACAAACTCACATGCAGACAGATTAGAAGACTATCACTTAAGGCCATTACAATGTTGTACTTGATTGTAGACTTGCAAATCTCTTAGCAATTCAGCTCAACATTTATAGGTCCAGCTGTAAATATAACACATAACCATGATCTCTATTAATGTATACATATTATTTTTCCACATTGGCTCTTGAAACCTTCCTGTGATTTGTTGCTATGAAGGGATAATCTTTGGGTGAAAAGGTTCATGATAGATAATCTTTGACATTGGCATCAACAGGCAAATATGTGTTCAGGATATTCCACATGGACCATTTCAATAGAGCTTGCCTGAAGATAGTGTCATGGTTGCCTAACCTACAATCTCTTATAGCTCCTGCCCCAACCTGAATAGAAAGAAAAAAATACAAAGAGAGTACCTGGCTTTCAAGAAGTTAAAAAATAAAAATAAAGAACTTTTTTTCTAACTTAGATCCAGAAGATAAACACAGAAACAAAAATAAAATAAATTTGATCCCATTCCATCTGTAGAGACTCCAGATGGGGGGTAGGCCTTGATGCTCCCAATGAGGACAGTCTTGAATACAGAAGAGAAAAGCTTAAAAATGACAACTTTATCAATAATCTCTTCTTCACCCATTTCCTCCCAATCTCATTCATCATGTTATATTAATTTATTTGTTTGTTTGTTACATCTAAACCCACCAAGAAATTAAAGAAAAAAGAGAATAACAGAAAACAAAAAAGGTTGAGTAGAAAATCAGAACCATAACTCCAGCATTAAAATGAAACACAAGGGGAAAGTGATTCCAAAAGTAATGCCACCTATTTTCTAAAGTTATTTTTCAAAATTTTAAGGGCTACAAAGACAAGAGTGCTACCATTAAAATGAGCAACTTTTTGTGCTCTAGAATTTATATTTCTACATAGTCACCACCATTTTCAATGCACTTTTACCAAGGATGAACAAGATGGTCCAGTTCTGCATCCACAGCATGCTTTGTCACTCACATTTGGGTCACCACCCTGAAATCGATGACCAGTGCTGATACCAACAGCACAAGGCCAGTTTTACATGTTCATTATATCCCTGGGCTTTTGTGATCAGTGCTGCCCTTTACCTAGATGCGTTACTCTCATTGAGTTGACGAGTTTCATCGAACCGGGTTTTTGGAATCAGTGTTATCCTTATACCTAGATTAATTACTCTCCCGAGTTAACAAGCCTTATCTTTATATTATTTTTACTTCGATTTGAACTCATGTAATATGATTCCCGAGTCAAAGCTTTTACCACTGTTCCACCCTTGCAGCCCCTCTTTGAGGAATGTGTTTGGATAACATGGTAAGGTAAAACACCCTTTGGGATAAATGGTAGGGTAAAAATACTGATTGAGAAACTTGGTATGGTTAAAACATGCTTTGGAGAAGAAAGTCAAAATTACCTTATTTCTTGAAGTATTTTTTCATAGAACTTTAACAGATTTAAATATTGTTGAGTGTAGCAGTGTGTGTGAGCCAGGCACAAGCCATACTTTTTAGCAAGTTGCACATCGTAGATGGCTTGAGTTTTAAAAAGTGTATCCATTGCCAAATCCAAATCTTTTATGGGGAACCAAATTTAAATAGCTAGTTATTTTCATTTTTAGTCAGAATCTGACATACTTGATCCAATTCTTTTCTTTTCTCTTTTGATTGTTTTTATAGGGTGAAGGCTCTGTTTACAATGCTTGAAGTAAATTAAAACAAATAAAAAAAATAAACTCTAAAGATAAAAAATAAATAAAAATCTTGGATAATATTCCAGTAAAACTTGGAATTTTGATAATCAAGGATTTTCCATTAGAGTTTTCTTTTAATTGAACAAAAATGAATGTCTGCTTTTACAAAAAGTTAACAAAAAACATAAAAGTAAACCTTTTTCTTTCTAGATTAGTGGGGAATAAAACAAACTCCAACAAAATGAGATTTCCAGGGGGAATAGGGAATAGAGGATGGGCTGGAGATTTTTTTGGATAGGTTCAAAGAAATTTTGGAAAGAAAGCGACTAAATGAGGCAGGTAGGTTTTTAATTAAAAAAAAAAATGTTTTTTACAGCATTGCTTTTTTTTTTTGAGGGATGTAAGCCCATGAATCTATATACCCTTCAAATCTTGCCTACATATTTCTACTGTATAGTAAACTAAAAAAGAAAATAGGTAAGAGAAAGAATTGGCCTCAACTTTCGTTTTGGATTTCTCTTTGAGAAGGAATGTGGATTATTTATAGGATTCAATTTAAAACATTTTCATTTTTTTCATTTAGTGGATGTAGATGAGGACAAAATCTACTGACAAAGCTTTAATAAAAAATAAAAATCACAAAATATTGGCTTAGAAAAATAATGATGATGGTGATGATGTTTACAATACACTATGACAAGAAATAGAGATTATTTTAATACAAAAAAAATTGGGGACAAGTTCAAAACAAATTATTTGGTAAAAATTATGATTTTGGAGCATTTTAGAGTAAAAGCAATTCGTAACATTGTCTTCCATTAATCTAAATATATATAAATGGAACTGTGTCTGAGTTCATTCCTTATGGACTCCAAAACGGCTATTATGATTTTCTTGAAAATTCACAAAGTTGTACTTTATGTGTCTAGATCATTCACTGAAAGGCATTGATAAGTATTAAATATCAACAAAAAGTTCAAGCAATATTGTTAGTAATCTTATATTCATTTTACATAACAATATTTATTGGTTTTACTCCAAAGAACAAAAAATAATTAATCAAAACCTCTAAGCTAAGTTAGAGTTATTTAGAGCATTCATTTTTATGATTCTTCAACACATGTTAAATTCAAATTTCTTCCATTGTACACAATTAGTAATTCAGGGTTTATTTATTACAAATTCCACAAAAGTTTAATTTGTCAATTGTTTTTTGCCTATTTTGATTGGCCTTTAACAACAACTGCTTTTCCTGGCATTAATCTTCTTCCTTCTTCGTGTATATTAACCTCTGTTATGGATGCAGATAACTATCCATTTCATAAGCTATTTTCCCCACCTGTCTCCCTCTTTCTCTTGATTCAGTCCTATCAACACCACATCCCATCCCAGCAATACACTAAGTGGGATAGCAGGAAATTCAACATCTATTCTTTCTATTTATCTAAAAATTGAAAATATGTTTATGGTTCAGGCATTAAATGGCAATAACAATTGACAAGGCCCTGCTAAAATCTAAAAGGGTCTTTGATTAAAAAAGACAAAATATGCCATCAGTTGTCCTTCCATCTCATGTTCATCCATCACCTTTTATGAGTCGCATCTTCAGTTATTTTAAGAAAAGATTTAAAATGTGACTCAAAATTTCAAATACACAGCAAATCTCATGAACTAATTTTTAATAAAGATTGATGGAATAGAAATTTATTTAATTGACTCTTTTTGTTGGGGTGGGCTAAGTAAATGGACACAATGAAATACAGATTTCATGCATAAAGATCAAAGGCCTAAATAGTGAATTGAAATGGATGAGTTCATTTGAATTTTACAAACGTTTGTACCAGAAAGTATGACAATCTAATAAAGAATCGTTTTTGTTTATTGTTTTAATTGATAAAACATTGAAAATTTGACTTCTTAAAAACATGCCATTTTGCTTGTGTTTTGGCTTTTAGGAAACTATGATGGATTTTGAAAGTTATAAAATGTATTTTCAAAGTAAGTGATAATTTCAAATCAATTTTGAAGATTAAAAACAATCAAAAATTAAAGTCAAACATTGATTAAAAAATTGAACATTTCAGTTTTGGAAAACAAATGATACAAAGTGTGTTTTTAGGACAAGCAGAATAAAGCAAATCTGAGAGTTGTTTTCACGAGAGAAAGAAAATAACTCTGTGCTGCAGCTACTCATTGCCTATTGATGTAGCAAACATTTATTTTTTGCATTCTTTCTTCTCTCTACATTCACTTTTTTATGGGTAATATCCCACGATGCCTAATCTTTATCTGGCTGAGTCATTTTTGTCCCTAAGACCATCCCTGGCTCTGCGGCTTGTTGACCCTGCAGGTCATTAATAAGTCTTTTAGTATTCAAGTCCTTAGCATCCTTTCTTTTATCAGTTCTTTTCAATGATTGTCTCCTTGTATATAACACTAATTGTGCCACACCCACAAATGCCTCAGTCCACAGACGTTCCTTGCCCCTCCCCCCTCTCTCTCTCTCTCTCTCTTATTAACTCTTTCCAACGCCTGTCTTTGGAGGCCTTAACAAATTTGATGGAAGATATCAGTCTAATTGAAGATACACCTGACAGCACAATGTTACCCCTGGGAGGTCCACTGTATCATGAAAAAAGCTAGTGGGTGAAATGGAGTTGAAAAAGCATGATTGCTATCAAATTGCTTGTCATTATAGGCCAATGCATTTCTATAAAGTCAGTCTATCCTTTCTATTGGTCGATTGCAGACAGCTTATTCACATTAGGCATCTGATTTTTATGGATATACAATTTCTAGTCAAAAATCATTTATCTGAAAATACTTTTTATATAATATTCATAAACCAAAAAATATTGCAACAATATATAACTTTAAAATTGGCAGAAGATAGAGGAATGGTAGAAGTTTGGACTCTGGAATCAGGTTCAAATCCCAGTCAAAAACAATTACATTCACTTTCATCGGCCTCAGGCAGATGACACTCATTAACTTGGAAGCGTAACTCATTGAGGTGTAAGGATAACATTGATTTCAAAATCCCATGTAGATGAGACCCGTCAACTCAAGGAGTTTAACTCATCTAGGTAAAGGACAACACTGATTACAAAAATTCCAGGGAAATAATGAGTACGTAAATCTGGCCTTTTGCCTAACTTGATTTGGTGCTCAACTGAGTATACATCATACTATTTTAAAATTGTAAAATTACTCAATAGTAAGACAAGATTGATTAGTAGGGATATGAGGTTGGTAGTATTTGATGGCTCAATTTCAAACTTATGCATTTGCAGATCAATAAGAAAAAAAGAAAAAAAACGATTGTTTATTTAATATTACAAATTATGCATTAAAATCACAGAAACTGTCTGTCCCCATAATCTGACATTTCTGCTGTCTTCTTATTTTTGTTTTTTTTCTTAAAAATCAAATTTCTCCTAATTTTAGCGATAAGTCGAATAAAAAAGTTTTAAAATTTTAAAAACTTTTTAAAAATGAACAATATTCAAATGTTAGCTCATAAAAATTAATCACTATACATTCTAATTGTACATATATAATGAAATTATTGTAATAAATCATATAAAATATTAGATTGAATTAAAAATATCTAGAATAGATTGTACTGAATAACAAAAAAGAATTATTAGTAACTGGTTTCTTAGGTATTTGTGTATATATCTTGATGAGATCAAATGAGTAGTAATTTCAGATATGAGACTTTAATTTCCAGCCTTATGTCCCTACTAATCAAGCTTGTTAATAATTGAGTAATTTATGATCTTAAAATTATATATTGTTGCAACTTTTTTATATTTGATCATGTACATTTATAGTTAGGTATTTAAGCAATTAATTAATCAGATGACAGAATGAGCATTTTTTTTTCTATAAAGTAATACATTTCGTGAATCAAATTTATGGAGTACTGTCCACATTTTTATTATTGTTATCTTTACAATGTTTCAGCAATGAACCCTTTGGCCTTCTTCAGAGTAATTTGATATGCAAGCCTCATCTGAAGGATTTCGAAAAAACAGTGATAAATACATCCAGTTAGTTATTCTGCTGATTGAAAGCAACAAAGTGGTAATAGACTTTTTTTGGCATTTGATATCAATATTGAATAATTCTCCAACTGGATTATTGCTTTTATTTTTGTCTTCGATAATTACATGCTGCAAATTAAGATTCACAACCTGGAATAATTTTTTGGTTTTATAAAGAATTTTTCTTCAATTCAATTCAGAATTTGGAGCTTTTTAACAAAATTCCAATATTTATTAAATAATTTTAAATCTGATAATCAAAGTAGTAAAAGTGTAATTGTTTGCTACAAAGATAGTCATTCCTTTTCCATAGATTACATTAAATTGGGTAGAGGGCAGTGGATACTGACGGTGCTTACTTTATAGGAAACCTATAATCTGAATTGCGGTAAATCTTAATGTTCAGAGTGCAGACTTCAGAAATCCAAGTGTCTGAATTGAACAAGCCAGAAGTTTTGATTTCAGTAATGCATAAATGAGCTGACTGACCTAAAAGGAATAATTGTGTACACTTGCTTGATCATTTACTAAACCAAATATGTGACCCAAAATAATTGTTCTACATCTATTGTCAGGAGTCAATCCAACCCTACAAGTAAAATTGAGTCTGAAGATGGTATTCTACCCATAGGACAGCTTATCATTAGCATGACATGTATCCCAGTGGCTCTTATGAGTTTCATTTTGATCCCATAGAATGTGTGGGGTTTTATGCAAGATAATTTAAACTAATTTGACAACACAAGCAATTTGACTGGCAAGGAAAAAAAAAAAAGCATAGCTAAGCAAATAAGCAACTCATGAGTTTGTGTGTGTGTATGTGTGTGAGCAGCTTACTGAGCGGTTGAAGGTTGAGCAGGCTCAAGCATTGAGCATACACAAATTCATTGGCAAGTCTCATAGGAATTTAAAATTCACAAGCGGATCCCAGGTGTATATACAGTGCCGGCAAAAAGAAAGTCTGCACTTGTAATTTTTTCAAAAACTGCAAATTTAAGCTTAATTTAATATAATTGTTTA
>JAYKTE010349185.1:0-10973 GCA_036873565.1 Xipholeptos notoides | reverse complement strand
CAGTGAAACCCACTGGTTGCCGGGTGCGCGAGTGCCTGGTGATTGGTGTGAGATAATTAAATAATAATAATAATAATAATGATAATAATAATAATATTGTTCAACGAAAAAAGAAAAAGTTGATAATTTCAAAATGAATCAATGTTTCTATCTGAAAAATTATTGAAAGTGATCTATCGAAATTAAATGTTGATCTGAAAAAATGAAAAAAAAAATGTCCTTCATTAAACAAAATGAATTTGTGAATCTGTAAAAAGAAAACATTTAACGCGGTTGAAAATTCGGGAATATCATTTGTTTTTTTGTTTTTTGTTTTTTGTTTTTTTAGTTTGTTTTTTTGTGTTTTTTTTTGCATAAAAGTCAATTGGCAGAAAGGAGAGACCGAGTACAACCAAAATACCAAAAATCAATATTTTTCAAGGTTCGGAAATAAACCTAAAAAAAAATATAATAATTGATTTTGAAATCACAGTTTTTGGAAGAGAATGTGAAAAGCTGGTATTGATTAAATGACTGAAATATTTATAAATATTTCTTAAATTCACATTGTTACATGAGTCAATGGAAACAACTATCAGAACAAAGTTAAGATTCTTCAATGAAAATTTCGGTAATCTTTTAGTTTAGCGTTGCAATCGTTGTAATGTTCTTAAGTAGTTTAGTGTCGTAAATTTAGTATGTTTTTCAAGCAAATTAAAATATATTAAAACCCATTATTTCTGAACAACTTTTGTTGTTATTTTTTCAAGAAAGATAAACCATGGATTTTATCATATTAAAAGCAAAATAATATAATACTTTTTCAATCATTTCAACTCTTTTGGACCCTGACTTCGAAAAATTACCTACTAGATAATCAGCTGTCCAGTTAGAGTACCAACTATGAAGGGCTAAAATATCGATGCATCGTTTTTGTCCTTGGTCATTAGTAGGGATGTGACTATATGCTTTTATTAAAGATTTTTCTTGTCACAGTCCTAGCTATGAGAAGAATATTCTTTAATAAAAGCATATTGCCATAGCCCTACTAATAACTACATAATTTAAAAAAATGTTAAAATCGTAAAATATTCATGTAAAGACTATTATTCTTTAATAAAAGCATATTGTCATAGCCTTAGTCATCAGAGCTGATAGGCCCCAAAGGGTCTAAAGGGTTCAATAGAATTTTAACGAATAAATATATAAAATATAAATTTTATACTTCAAAACACAAAAGATAAAAAAAATTAGACAGATTATTCAGATTTCGGATTTTAATCTACCATTTTTCGAAGCCCAGAGATAAAAATCAGTTTTCTGGAAAAAAGCAAATGTTGTTCAGAAATAATGGATTTTAATGGATTAGCTTAAAAACCCCAGCAACTTGGCCGGTCTTTAAGTTATTTAAGGTCGTAAAACTAAAAGACTTACGACGTTACGAAGTCACAACGCTAAACTAGAAGAGAACCAAAATTTCAATATTTCATAATTGGTTGTTGAAAAAGATTTTGTATTTAAAGATAGCAAGAGACAGAAAGGAAATGTTTTTAATTGCTCTAAATATCATTGAAGGAAATATCTTTAATTTCTTTATAATATTATTGAGAATGTTTGAACAAGCTAACAAATCTTTAAACCAGCATTAATGTCGGTAAAAAAAAATAAATTAGTGTCTAAAATATTGCCTGCAAATCTTACACGCAAAGATTTATTGACAGATGTTTACTTCAAGCGAACAGATAGTCTCTAACCATTGCATTGACTGGCGAGGATAGTTTTAAAGGTGATAACGTTACCAAGATTACAGTTAAGACCTAAATATGATTGATTAAATAGTTATATCCTTAACATTTTTAATTGTAACACGTGCAAGCAATTCAAAAACCCGTCGTGCAATCTATTGAAATTTAAATCACGTGATAGATGATGTAAGGGTGTCATCTTTAAAACTATCCCCGCCAGTAAATGCAAGGGTTAGAGACTATCTGTTTGCTTGAAGTAAACAATTAATGTCCCTTTTGCACTTTCCGAAATAGCTGAAGTCGAGCTTAAGAAAGGGAAATACACCGGCTGTGAATATTGCCATTTGATTGGCTAATGAAATTGACGTCATTATTGTCAAATACTCTAAAAAAAATAAAATGAAACAATATCGAAATTGACGTGATTATGGTAAAAGAACTAAAAAATTAAAATAAAACAATATTATTTTTTATTAAATGCTTTATTGTCTGAGTGTGGACAGTGTCAAAATGATTTCTTTGAAATTAAAAAAAATAGTTCTTTTCTTATTTTTTTTCTAATTTAATTTAAGTAAATTTCATTAGCCAATCGAATTCAGTATTTACAGCCGGTGTATTTCCCTTCTCTTAGGCTCAACTTCTGCGATTTCGGAAACTGCAAAAGGGCCCATTAATCACGTGATTGATGATATAACGGTGTCATCTTTAAAATTATCCCCGCCAGTAAATGCAAGGGTTAGAGACTATCTGTTCGCTTGAAGTAAACATTCGCCAATTTCTTTTCTATTTTATTCCTGGAACAATTTCAAAGATATAATCGACCCAATTCTTTACCATTTGTGAAACAAAAATAATTACTTTTAAATTAAAATCATAATTCTCTAGCAGTATCTTTTTTAACGATGTGTTTCTACAATTGTAATTTTTGTGATTACAATAAACATGCAGAAATAACATATTAAAAATGGCTAACACACAATATTTAAAAGACTATAAGGTAAAAAAAAACATACATGCAGAATCATAATTCTAAATATCAGACATGCAATAAAAGAACTAATTTTCATTTGATTATACTGCTATATATAAAAAAAGACCATTTTAAAATATTTTTATAATAAATATTTGTAATCATTAGGGGTGTGATGTGACAATATTCTTTCATTAAAGAATATTTTTATCACAGACTTGAATATTTTACAATTTTACCATTTCTTTTAATTATGTAGTTATTATTAATCGGAACATTTAAAGAGTAGAATTAAAAGAAATCGTAAAATCTCAAAATAATCAAGTCTATGAAAAGAATATTCTCCAATAAAAGCATTTTATCACAGCTCTAGTAATTATGTTCATTTGGAATTCTAGGAGATGAGTCTCCATAATCTATGTATTGATTTTATTAGCAGACTATTGATAAAGTTGATATTACAACAGATTTTGTCCAACTTATCCTGCCGAAGGCCAGAGAAAAAGTGGGACGAAACGTGGTGTAATATCAACTATAAATATGAGGACAACACACCGCTAATAAAATCAATGCATATAAATATATCTATTCAATATTTCAAGGGTGATCATTTAAAAATATTACTGAATATAATCAATTAGACACATTTTAATAATCATGAAAAAATAAATTAATTAATAAAATAAATGTTAAATAAATAAATGAAAAAAAATACTAATATAAATATTAAATAAATAAAAACAGCTATAACATCTCAGTATAAATTTATAATCAAAAAATTATTTTCATCCTCTAAAGAATAAAAGTACATAAAAATCATTCAGACTATTCTCTTGTTTAGTAAATAAATAAAACATTCTGAAGAGTATAAGAAAAATAGAAAAAAAATCCGATCTTCGTCAATTTTTTGAATGAGTCATCAATGTATTTTTTTAAAATTAATTCATCATTCATTTTTTTTTTCTTATGTAGCTTATGTGAAATAATGAAGGAAAGAAGCAGTCTAATTGAACTGTCGTCCATTTTTGAGTGAGCAGCGTACTGATGTGAATGATTGACATATCTCAAAGGTATAAAAGTAAATTATCAAATTTATGAACGAACCAGATAATCACATGACCAAAAGTTGACGAGTGAGATATTGTAGAATCAAAAAGAAAAAATTGCAATATCAGAGCAGCAATCGAACGAACGGAATGTTGACCATTTTGTTTATGTATACTGACACATTGAGAGGTTGAACAGGTACGACGAAGTACGTTTTTTATTAATAGAGTTTCATTGAAAATAATGTATTTTGCACTAGGTTACCAGGGCCGATATATCTGCCCTTTTGGATCTCGAGAGATCTAAAATAACCATACAGAAATTTGGGAGAAGTCTTTGATCAACAGGATGTCTTCAATAACAAATGGGGTAGGATGTATAAAAACTGATGTCACAAAATTTTTAGAAATTATACATGTGGTCTCCAAGCCTAGATAGGGAAGTCAATTTGGCCCAGTGGATAGGCAGTCAGACTTCGAAATCGTAGTACGCGAATCCCAGTCCCTCCGTTTTAGTTCATTTTCGGACTAATAATCGTATAAATCCCCACATTCCCTCCAGCTATGGGTTAAATAGTGCACATTGGGTCATTCAAAAAACTAAGTGTGGACAAAAAAAACATTTACCAAAAATGATTGTTCTTGGCATTAAATGGCCTAAAATGGTTGATTTGCCGTAAAACACAAAACAAACAAACAAAAATCCTTAAAAAAAACTTAGATCCTAAAGTAAATTCTATGGTCGGCAAGATACAGGATAAGCTAAACCAGCCAGCCCTATTTCCACAGTCCTTCTTCTAATTTTAGGCCTTCACAAGGCACAAGGCATTAGGTAAGAAGGGCTTCGTAAGTTTCAGTGTGTGGGACGATTCGGCGTCAAATTAGCGCTTCGTGGTTTTGTTTACATTTTTTAAAATAAATTCCGTAAACTAATTGTTTGAAGTAAAAAAAAAGACTTGTTAAATATTATATTTTCTAGAAATATTTGAAATAATTTTGTATTAAAATTTTATTTTTAAATAAAGTGATTTTTTTAAAATAAAATAGTTAAAAATCCTCAAAAAAAAAAACGTAAATTTTTTTAACTTTTCTAAGCTTTAAATTTGTTAAATTCTTTTTTAAACATGAAAAAATATCTATGAATTGATAAAAAGAATGAATACAAAAAGTAAAAAGTTTATTCTTCAGTCAATTAGCCGACTTGGCTGCGCCGAATCGGCCACGCTAAAACATCCCATTCCTGGGAAATTAAATATATGTTCCTCTAAAAAACGCTTCCAGTTTGATTTTAAATTAAACTGGAAGTGATTTTAAGATGAAAATTTTATTAGATCGGGCTATGAAAATTAATAGATTTTTTTAAAATGTTATCCTTTTTCTAAAACTGTTTAACATATAAATTTTATTCATAAAATCCGTACAAAAGTAACGAGGTAAAAAATGCTTATGCGCAATTCCCCCCTCCTCCCACTCTCCAATGATTTTAAACCAATTTCAAAAATTAAAATAAAAGAGGGGCATTATAAGATTAAATTTCGCAGCCAAAAGGTGTGTATAAATATTTGACATGCAATAAAAGACACAAAAAGTCATTTCAGTTTTGTGGATTATTCGAGTTAAAAAAACTACAAATAAAAAATATTGATAATTAAAATCAACAAAGACATTTCATGCTAAAAAAGAAGAAAGGAAAAAAAGGGGATGATGACAGCGACGACGGCTATGGTGATGCTGCCGACGACAATGACAATAAGAAGAAAAATAAAAATAAAATACATTCAAATTCAAATCATAACATGGGATTATATTTATTCATTTTCTGTTCCCATCTCAAATGCAGAAAAATCACTGCTTACTTCATTAGTCGCTAAACTAATTTTAAGATTGAAATGGACTTATTTTCAATTAAAAGAGTTAATCAACTTCAAAATGGACTTATTTTCAATTAAAAGAATTAATCTACTTCAAAATGGACTTATTTTCAATTAAAAGAATTAATCAACTTCAAAATGGACTTATTTTCAATTAAAAGAATTAATCAACTTCAAAATGGAAAAATCAACTTCAAAATCGAACAATGAACTTCAAAATGAAACAATCAACTTCAAATTGGAAAGTAACTTCAAAATGAGGAATAATCAAACAAGTCGTTTCCAATTTGAAGTTGGTTAATCCATCTTGAAGTTGATTGTTCCATTTTGAAGATGAGTAATCCATTTGGAAGTCGATTAATTCTTTTATTTGAAAATAAGTCCATTTTGATGTTGAAAATAACTTTTGCTATAAAAAAAGGTATCTATGAATATGAGGTACAACCCAAGATTATTTCTGAGTAAATTTTAAATTTGAATTTAAAAAAACTTTTAATTCAGATCACTTGAAATTAACATTAGTAAAATGCCCAGAAGTTACAGTGGGTGCAATAAATATCTGATACAATAAAAGTTGATTTATTTTTATTACACGAAAACAAAAACAATAACAAAGTGCTATTATTCTAATGTATTTTTGTGTGATAAATAGAAATCTCGTATCTTTATCATACAAGAATACATTACAATAGCGCTTTGTTATTGTTTCTGTTTTCGTGTAATAAAAATAAATCAACATTTTGCTTTGTATAAGATATTTATTGCACCCACTGTATGTATCAACCGTAAAGATACTCTGATCTGATTAATTTAATGATTCACATTCTCTACATTAGCCACCAATAGTCTAATGCAGTGGTTGGGAAATAGGGGTAAATTAATCCAAATGGGGTAAATTAGAAATTTTTTGCGAGGTAATGAATAGGACTGGGACAATATTCTTTTATTAAAGAATATTCTTATGCCCTACTTGTTACTTGGCTATTTTGCAATTTTACCATTTCTTTTAATTCTGTAGTTATTACTAATAACTATAGAATTAAAAGAAATGGTAAAATAGCAACATAGATAAGTCTGTAGCAAGAATATTCTTTGATAAAAGCATATTGTCATAGCCCTACTAATGAACGAGCTACGGATGTGGATGTGGATGTGCTAAGTCAGGGAAAGTTTTTTACGTATAATAGTGGATTCAATAAAATTTTCGTTTGTTATTGTATGAATTTTAAATACACTGTTTAAATATACTGTTTATAAACGTGATTCCTACGTTTTTTTTTTCTTGTGTGCTATTTCCATGCAAAAAATACAGACTTTTATTTCCTATGAAAGATGAAATTAACAATTAAACATTTTTCCAATATTAATTTTTGTCTATTTATTATTCATGAATTTTATGAGTAAATTTGTTTGTCCACCAGAGTACTTCCACGTGTAGGGGTAAATTCATTTCACTTCAAATTTAAATGAGGTAATGCTGTGGAGCAAACACTAAACGATCACAAGTAGGGCCTCTAGATCAGGAAGTTCACCCCGGACACGCTCAGTTGGACACTCAATCACTCTCTTCATTTCTGTAATCTTTTGTCTTTATAATATATGCCTTTAACTCAGGTGTTCTGTTCTCATTGTGGCTAATCCAAGCCATGACAGCTTTCAAGCCTCGGTTGAACATTTAATTACTCTCTTCGTTTCTGTAACCTTCTTTTGTCTTTTATAATTCATGCCTTTAACTTATACTCCGATGTTCTGTTCTCATCTATATACATAGTAGGCTCTGTTGTCAAGAGAAGAAAAAATAACTTAGGTCTTAAACAATTAGTTTGCTGAATTCATTTTTAGCATGTAGACAAAACTTTGATTTTTAACGACACAGAAGCGCTAATTTGACGCCGAATCGTCCCACTGCCGAAACGTACAAAACCAGGATACTTATTAACATTGAAAGACAATCAATACAGACTATTCCTAAGGGTAATTTGTGTAAGCAAGGCATGACATCGGGATAGTTTAGTTAATACAACCAAATTTCGCTTGGAAAAAGTTACGGAAAATTTTCTTGTGATTTTATACACAGTCTTTTCAAAATAAATTATATCTAGCCTTTTTACAGGCCGTTAAAAGTTATTTTTTCTTCTCTTGACAACAGAGCCTACTATGTATCTAAATAAATTTTGATGTTGAACTATTTTTTGATAACTTACTCAGCCGTTGTAAATTGTTAGAAAAGTTAACTTGGTTGGTAAATTCTAACTCTTACAGAAAGAAGAATATCACTTTCACAATCTTTTCTTTTGGAATTAAGTCTGAATAAATCTAACAAATCTAAATAAATCTAACGAAATCAATCATCGTATCAAAATCACATATATTTTACAATTTTAAATACAATAAAGAAAGGGGGCACTCAAGTTCGGTTTTATTTCCGAAAACGGTTGTTCTGGAATGGTTTTCCTTTAGTTAGGCAGAGGTAAATGTTTTTAGGTCAATGAAAGATTAAATTTTCCCGTATAGGCTAAATAGAGTGAACAGAAAGATGTTTGTAGCAAAATAATTTAAATATAATTACTTATGCAAAATATTTCTAACAAAATAATGAACTCATTTGCTCTGGTAAAATTATGGATTTAAAGTATGAAGAATAAAAGCATTGGAAACCTTTATTACTCATTACTTTAGTTTTAAATAATTTGTCAAACTTGGTTAAAATACCAAACAGATTTAATATATTCTTGATCGAGTACCAAAACGTGTTAGGCACAAGGCCAGCTTAACGTGCTCATTACATTCCTGGGTTTTCAGAATCAGTGATGTCCTTCTCCTAGACTAGTTACTCTCCTTGAGGTGACGGGCCTCATCTATCCACGTTTTAAAACTAGTGTTGTCCTCAAACTGAGACGAGTTATTCTCCCGAGTTGACGAGCCTCATCTGCCCAAAGCAGTTGAAATTAAATGTAATGGTTTTGACTAGGAAACCCCAGAACTCGTATGATACGACTCCAAACGCCAACATTTTACCACTGCTCCACCAAACTGATATGAAGAGTTTCAAAATCTTTTTAGAATTATTCTATTCTAATAGAATTGTTTCCATATCTATTTTACTTCGTACAGTGTCAAAGAAATTAAAAATTCACTGAGAGAGAATAAACTAGATCCTTTGGGACATGCAGGATACTTTGGAATGAGACGTTTTGGCGTGGCCGATTCGGCGTAGCTGATTCGGCTACTTGGCAGAGATATAAATTTTGTACTTTTTCTATTCATTCTTTTTTATTAACTCGTAAATATTTTTCATGTTTAGAAAATAATTTTAAAAAAGTTAAAAGCTTAGAAAAGTTTAAAATTGTTACGTTTTTTTTACATTTCTTAACTATTTTATAAAAAGCAACACTTTTTAAAAAAATAAAAAATTAATATAAAATCATTTAACATATTTTTAAATTGATAAATGGATAATAGATTATTAGAATTAATAAAAAAATTAATATTATTTTCGAATATTAATACAAAATTATTTCAAATATTTTTTGAATTGATAAAATAATAATAAATTATTAGAATCAATGAAAAATTAATATTTTCAAATATTAATACAAAATTATTTCAAATATTTTTATAAAATATAATATTTAACAAGTCCTTTTTTTTTCTTAAGCAATTAGTTTGCTGAATTCATTTTTAGCATGTAGACAAAACTTTGATTTTTAACGACACAGAAGCGCTAATTTGACGCCGAATCGTCCCACTGCCGAAACGTACCAAACCAGGATACTTATTAACATTGAAAGACAATCAGCACAGACTATTCCTAAGGGTAATTTGTGTAAGCAAGGCATGACATCGGGATAGTTTATGGATCGAGGTAAAGTAAAAGGAACGTGGGATACTAAGAAGCATTAAATATATATATATTTTAGGTAATCTTCTAGTCTAGCGTTGTGACTTCATAATGCAGTAAAGTGGAATACTTTAGTTTCGAAAAATCCGACCAAATTATGGATTGTTAATAATTTTTCTTAACAGTCTCTCTTTAAAAATCTACCAAAAATCAGGAAATTATCTAATCATTATGAAAGTTTCATCGATTATCAATTGAAGAATTAATTTGTTAAAATGTAATTACTTTTATAATCTATGGGGTCCATATTTTGATAATTTGATACTTAATTTGATACTGCCTGCTTTGGGAGAGGATAAACATTGTAGAGATAAAAAAAAACATAGATTCATATATTGATTATAAAATTTACTTTAAAATAAACCATATTTTTCACTTGCAGTGAAAATTTGATATTATTAGATAATTCCCTGAATTTTGGTGGATTTTTAAAGAAAGATTTTTAAAGAAAAATTCCATAATTTTGTCGGATTTGACGAAACTAAAGTACTCTACTTTACTGCGTTACAAAGTGACAACACTGAAATAGAAGATTACTTTTTTATGTTTATCATGAAGGTTGCAAATTAACTGCATTTGCAATACAAGTTAAAATGTATATTTTTTTAAATGTTAATTTGATCCCCACCCAGTAAAGATATCACTCAATCTAATTAATATTTTATGAAATTTTCAATGAAAACAAAGATTCTTTTTAAAATAGAAATAGTTATACAGGGTGTTGCAAAAGTTTTGGTCACATTTTGACATTGAATAATTGAAAAGTTGATATGAGGGCTTGAAATGTGCCCACGACCTTGGAAACACCCTGTATTAACTTGAAATTACTAAAGATGATATTGGGAATGGAATTTATGGAAAAATAATGAATATTCACTGTTATATTTTATGCTTCAACTTTTGTCTGCTGTTGACTTATTGTTACTTAGCCTCTTAACCAGCAACGAGGATTTAGCTCGTCTATAGCCAAATTATATTATGCAAACCAAAATCTCCCCAAAAATTAATTTTTCTAATAGTGCCAAAAGACAAGTTCTCTCGCCCTTTCTAAATCAGTTTTAACCTCTTATACAGCAATAAGGATCTAATTCATCTTTAGCAAAATTGTATTTCTTAATACAAGTCGAGAGCTATCATCAAAAATTAATTTTTCAAATAGCGTCAAAAGACGAGTTCTCTCACCCTCTCTTAATTAGTTTCAACCTCTTAATCAGCAATAAGGATTTAATTCGTCTTTAGTAAAATTGTACAGGGTGACCAGAAAGTAATTGAAAATGGATACTTTTTAGAAAATATTTATTTTCAAGAATAAATTTAATTATTTGTTTTTTTGGGTTTTTTTGCAAATAAATTTCTATTGTGTTATATTAATATTCTATTTGTGTTAATTAAATATTCTATAAAGGTATTTCCAAAAATAAAAAAAATCTATAGAAGTTCAAAATCACTCAGTGACTTTTT
>JAYKTE010349074.1:0-10973 GCA_036873565.1 Xipholeptos notoides | reverse complement strand
ATGAACGACCTTTTCCTCATGTAGGTCTCAAATTAGCAAGGTAAAATATATGGAAATTAATGATTCATTTATATTTATGTATTTAATTTCCATACTCAAATTATAACAAAATAGAATAGACAAGAAAATAATGATTAAAGTTTAAAAATAAATTTTATATCAAATATTAATTTGTGTTTTTGTGTGAATGTTTACAAAAATTTTTTTGGAGGAGGTGTAATATGAAGGATATAAGGTAATGAAATAAATGTTCATAAAAGTTTTAGTCTTTTTCGAAATAAAGTTTTTTCTTGGTATTGGTCTTGGTGGGAGATCGATATTGTTTTAAGAAAGTTATCGTCTGTTATAGTGAATTACTTTCAGTGAGTGAGTCAGTGTTGGCACTGACCACAAGTTTAACACTCATGTTCTTTCTCATCTTCTCTTTTTTTATCTTTTTTTTTTTGGGGGGGGCTGACAGAATTGAATTTTTAAGGTTTTAATTTTTGGAAATTGGCACTTTTTTTGTTTGTTTTTTTGTCCAAAAATATTTGGAATTATTTTTCATTTTTAAAATGGAAGCATGCGTGGAGCCCATGCTCAGACGACATTTTTTAATCATTCTCTCTCTGTTGTTCAATGTGTTAACATCCGGTTTGAGCTGTAGTTGTGAGTTGTGTCGCTACAAACTCTCATATCATTGTTACCTGTACCTAGAACTCATATTGCACAAGTAACAGGAATCTACTTTACCCCTTTGGACCCTGACTTAGCAAAATTATCAACTAGCCAATCATTCTATAAGTGGACCATGGAGGGCCAAAATATCGGCTGTGTCATATTTTGTGACACCTATGTTACCTGGGCTGATATATTGGCCCTTCAGGGTCCAAAGGATTAATGTAACGTTAGATATAGTGTATACTTTCATGACTGTTTAAAGTTTGATGTTTGTTTTTTTTAGGTTTTAGATCATTAAAACTACAGTGCGTTCAAAATGTTACTGTGTACCCATAATTTCAATACATGAAACTTGTCTAAAATTCAGGGATAAAATGTTTTTAAATAGTTCGTTTATTGTGAAGGACAGGGATTATCTCTTAATTTTGTGTAATTTGGCAGAATTTCATTATTCATGCACGACTCATTGAAGAGAACATTGATCCTCCTCTTCAGGATTTTCCTTTCGGTTTTCTCCTGCTTTCTGACATACACACACACACACACACACACACACACACACACACAAAACTCGAGAAAAACAAGCATTTATAATCAACCACATAAAAAAAAACACAGTAATAATGGACAAACGCCACTCTGAGAATGGTCAAGGAAGACCGAAAACATTCAGAAAATTGGGCGACTACTTAAGAACTTTTAGACCCGAAATGAAAAATCTTGCTAGAAAGCAAGATAAGACAGAAACGAAGATCCTGAAGAGAAGGATCAAAGTTCTCTTCACTACTTAAGAACTTTAGACCCCGAAATGAAAAATCTTGCTAGAAAGCAAGAGAAGACAGAAATGAAGATCCATCAAAGTTCTCTTCACTACTTAAGAACTTTAGACCCTGAAACGAAAAATCTAGCTAGAAAGCAAGAGAAAACAGAAGCAAAGATCCTGAAGAGGAGGATCAAAGTTCTTTTCAACAAGACATGTATCTCTTTAATTTGTAAACCAGTAAATTTGCGTTTGAAAAAAAAACCTTAAGTAGCCATCTTTATTTTTTTAAGTAAATCAAGAGGAAGTCGTTTAGCCGAGTGAATAGGCACTCGGACTTCAGAATCGTAGTAAGCAAGTTCGAATCCTAGTCATTCCATTTGCGTTCATATTCAGACTAATACCCTTGGAGGAAGTAAATTTGGCTCAGTGGATAGGCAGTCGGACTTCGGAATCATCACCCAAGTTCAAATCCCACTCATTTCGTTAATACCCTTGGGAAACGGTATGAATCCCCACATTCCCTCCAACTATGGGTTAAATAGCGTGTATTGTGTTATTCGAAAAACTAAGTGTGAACAAAAACTAACGTTTACCAAAAATGAATGTTCTCTGCATTAAATGACCTAAAACTGGTTGATGTGCTGCAAGGCTCTACGTTGCGAGTGAATCACTTGCATTTGCGAGTGATATTTCCAAGTGGCGACTAAAAATCATAAAACACTTATCTTTTGGCGACTGAAATTATTAAGCAACAATCTCCCAAATACTGAGTGAAAAATGTCTCTTCAACCTTTAATTTCTTTTAATTAAACAAGCAAATAAGCAATATACTCGATTTTCTTTTTAACAAGGCTATCTGAAGAAATTCAACACATTTTATACCACGCAGAAGAAAAAGTACTTCAAAGTAAAATGGATTATACTTTCTTAAACAGTAACTAAATTTGGCTAGTAACTTTCCTATTTGGCTAGTAAATGAAAATATTTAGTTGTCAAAGTTCAACTAAAATTAAATTTGCCTGTAGAGCCATGTTAATTGTTTATTCATAAGATTAGAGTAAAATAACATTTCATGGGTTTGGCTAGTAACTTTTCTATTTGGCTAGTAAATGATAATATTTAGTTGTCAAAGGTCATCTAAAATTAAATTTGTCTGAAGAGCAGTGTAAAACATTTTTGTGATTCTTAATGTTTGATATATTGGTAAAAAATCAACTGAATCTTTAAATGAATGAATGATGGAAGTGTTTTTTTTTTCTTTACCTTGTTATTGTGATAATATTCATCTAAATCCTCCAACGGTCTCCCTTGAAACTTTGACGGGACTTCTTCCACCGATGGAGGTAG
The DNA here is from genome assembly GCA_036873565.1 of Xipholeptos notoides. Lineage (NCBI taxonomy): Eukaryota > Metazoa > Mollusca > Cephalopoda > Idiosepiidae > Xipholeptos > Xipholeptos notoides. Next base: position 8,203 of record JAYKTE010349074.1, on the reverse strand, counting down.
GCCTTTACCTGCTTCAAACTTAGGGTTGGGTTTTAATTCTGGTTCATTTTCCTCTTCATCAGAGTCAGCGTCCTCTGCTTGAGCACGCCTCTCTGCAATCCTACGTTCAATATCGAACAAAGTCTCCCGCGTGAACAGCCGAAAGCGTGTCTTTGGCCGGTCTCCTTCTGCTTCCACATCTCTGTCTGGGGCCATGGCTTCTGTCACTACTCCTCTTTTCTTTTAGGCCAACCAATCCAGCTTTAGCAAGTGATCCCGTTTGGGATCTCTGGAGCGAATACTAAAGAAAAAAAGAAAGAAAAAAAGAATTAATTAATCAAAAAGAAAAAGTTAATTGTGAGCTTTATCTTATTTACAATCAGGGACGGACTGAGCCATCGGTCAGTCAGACCATGACCAAAGTCCCGGTACTGCAATGCTCCCCCTTACTGCCAATAAAATTATCAAGGATGTCTTTGATATACATTCTAATACATGCATTCTGACTCGGGTCACTCGTCTTTGCCTGCACATCATAATGAGTGTCTAATTGTCGTAACTGACTACAGGATATAGTTAAGCCAATATGCATAGATCACCTGCTGCATTAGTACTTTTAGAAACTAGTTTTCATTCACAAAGTCTTATTCTGAAAAAAAAAACGCGTCAATAGAACTCTTTCATTTATAAAGATAATATTCCTTAAAATAATCACCTTTTTCTCTCATGTTTAAATTCCGATAGGAATAATTTATATTGTTTCCTCGAAGCTGAATTGGGTGCTTAAATATGATCTTGTGTGAGATGAATAATCACAATAAAATGTTATTATTATTATAGTTTTTGGGGCACAATCTGTCTTGGCCTGTCCTTGCCACTGCCTACCCCAAAACCTGTCAAGTGTGTGTTATTAGGCTCGCAAAACCTAGTAGCACCTTAAACTTTTTTGGATGCAGTCTCATGATGGTAAACCATGACCACTGGAGACGTCTAACTAGACCTATTTGAGACAGTCCTTGTCGAAATCGACAGACTGCAATGATGATGATGATGATGATGATGATGATAATAGTTTGAAGAAGTGGTTGTATCACGATATTGAATTATCAGTTGAAATAAATTTAAAGAGGTAATCTTCTTGGGACAGTGGATAGGTAGACAGACTTTGGAATTGTAATATGCGAGTTCGGATCTTAGTCATTCCATTTACATTCCAACTTGGGAAAGGTATGAATCTCCGCATCCCCTCCAGCTATGGATTAAATAATGCATATTGTATTATTCAAAAGTAAACTATGTGTGGACAAAATAACTTTTATCAAAAATGAATTAAAAAAGGTTGATATGCCGTAAAACAAAAAGAAATAAATTTAGACATGATTTAATGATATAATTAAAACCTTTCCTTCTCATTTTTGTTTATGTATGATTGTGTGTGTGTGTATGCCTCAAAGTGATATAGCGTGTTATGATTGTTAAGTTGATGGCTATTTTAGTGCGGATGTGAACGAATTGATCCGAATTTATTTGGGGCACGTCTGAATATGATTCACCCACAGCTGGTTCTGTTCGGCGTCTATCAAGTGGGTTATTGAGTCACAGAAACTCGGTTAGTTATTTGTTGTAATAAAAGCAACAGGTGAAAACTAATGATCTGACTGGCATCATCAATGGCGGGAGTTGGGTGAGAGATGGATATGGAGACATTTTCTGTTTCAGGTCATTTGGATCGATTTTACCTTTGGTTGTAATCGTCTTGTGACTAGAATGGATTGGTTGGTTTGGCATAGTTTGGTTTGGTTGGTTTAATTGGTTTAGAAACTAAGTGCGAACAAAAACTGATGTTTCTCAAAAATGATTGTCCTCGGCATTAAAAAAATGACCTAAAATGGTTGATATGCCATAAAACCAAAAAAAATAATAATAATTGGTTTAGTTTAGTTGTTTTGCTTTATTTGGTTTAGTTGGTGTAATTTGGTTTGGTTGATTTAGTTTACTTGTTTTGTTTAGTTTATTTCGATTCAGTCTGGTTTTTTGGGTTAGTTAGTTTGGTTTGTAGATTGGTTTGGTTGAGTCATTGGTTTGGTTTAGTAGGATTAATTTGGTTTAGTTTGGTTTGTTGATTGGTTGGTTGGATTGTTGGTTTGGTTTAGTGTGTTAGGTTTTGGTTAATTAGTTTAATTTGGTTTCATTTTGTTTCTGTGGTTTGGTTTGGATATTTGGTTGTTTGGTTTGAGTTAGGTTGAGTTTGGTTGGTTTGATTTAGTTGAAACAATTCATAATCTTTAATTTTCCTCAAAATTTTTGACCGTTTTTAAATGCTTGATATTTCTAACTTATAAACATTGCCACCCCCCACCTCACTCCACCTAATTTACAGTGAAAGTTGTCACACTTTTATTAGGTAAACATATCGATATTTCAGTTGGAATACATTTTTAACTGTTTTAGGATGGAAATTTCAATTATTTCCTTCCTTCAAATCTAATCTAATCTAAACTTATTAATAAATGGAACTATGTGTGTATACAGGTGTTCATTCTCTATGGACTCCTGGAATGGCTGAAACGATTTTCTTGAAAATTTATACAGATGTACTTCATGTGTCTTGGAGTGTTCTTAGCAATGTTTTGTCTCGAAATAACCCCAATAATTATCGAAAATCACAAAAATCAGCTTCTAGAAGGAACAGCAGTAACAATTAAGAGTTAAACCATAAAAATTGCCATTATGAATGCATAACTGTGTTGTGTGGTCTGCAAGCTTGAATCTCACTCGGGTTTGGAATGGTAATAACATTGCCAGTCACTGATAAGATCCAAAAGATCGAAACAGTTGTCTGGCACTATGATATAAGTTATGCAAGATCTTACATTTAATCATAACATTATGATTTCATTGAAATATATATATTTTTAGTTAAACCTAAAATTTTCTGAGTTGCATGGAAAACGCCAGGATATACTGCTAGTGTATACATAAATATATCTATGCTCAACAAACAAAATATACAATTAAGCTTTAGGTTCCTTTGGTGTGAACATTGTTTTTCTCATAACAAGCAAATGATTCTACGCATGCAGCACAGAGTTGAATTTTCTAATTGTTTCGAAATGAATTTGGATAGATTGATGCACATGAACGCTGAACCTATTGGCATGTTGCAAAATTAATCTCTCTGAATAATTGATTATATATATATATATATATATGTTTGTCATATGCACAAATAACAATCATCAAAATATTTATTCTAATGGGACTACAATCAAGGATCTAATTTTAGACTGCTGCTATTAGTTTGTTTGTGTTACTGCATATCAACCTTCATTTAATCCCGAGAACATTTTTGGTAAATGTTAGTTTTTTTATCCACACTTAGTGTTTTAAATAACACAATGTCCACTATTTAATCCATAGCCGGAGGGAATGGGGATATTCATACCTTTGGTATTGGTCCAACTATAAAACTAGTGGAACGACTGGGATTCGAACTTGCGTTTTACAATTCCGAAGTCCGACTGCCTGACCCAAGTCGATATTGTTCCTATGTCGTCGTCAAGACAGCCCCATCCAAAAAAAATAAACCCGCATAATTCAAATTATTAAAAAAAAAACCTAAATTAAATTAACTGGCTCTTTTAAAACAAAAAAAGTATTTTCTATTTTCACCCCCTCAAAATGACTCCCCGACACGTGCAGCCCGGGGGGCCTCCCCCCTTTGTTACGCCACTGCTGACTGCACATTGCCATTATGCAATGATGCAATGTTGGCTGAGGCTGAACATATATTAAAAAAAACGTTCAGTTTTTTTCTGTTTTTAATGATTCATCCATCGATATTATTCATTCAACAATCAGTATGAAGACGAGTCGAGTACGAGATATTGTCATAAAAGAAAAATCTAGTAGTAGTGAAAACGAGCGAGTCAGAGTGCTCGAACTGAAATTCAATACAAGGAAGGAATTTCAGGAAAGGAAATAATTCGAGGTTTGGTATGAGGAAAACGTTAAAACCGATCCTCCTCCCTCCATCTCACCCATTATTCATCCAGTGTTTTTTACGTTTTAGAAATGAATGTAAATATGAAAGTGATGAAATAATTGTATCATCAGTTCAGTTCAGTTAGTTCAGTTCAGTTTAGTTTACTTATTATTTCGGAATAAGTGGCTTGGGTTTTTATTTTTGTAATAATTTAAGAGAAAAAACGTAGAACGAAAAGAAAATCTATTCTAAACAATTAAAAAGAACAATAATAAAATTGAAGATAAATAAGCCGATAAATTAAAAAAAAAAACCCGAATTTTCTAAAGAATTAGGTGGACGCAACTAAATAAATAAATAAACAATAATAATGACAATAAAATAAATAAATAAATAAATAAAAATATCTAACTAAATTGAAAGAAGAATACATTTATTTCCTTAAAATTCAGGTTTTGAAAAATTGAATTTTTAAATTCTCGTTTTATTTTGAATTAAGGTTATTTTCACTTTGAACGCTTCCATAACTAATTTAAAATTTTATTTTAAGGCTCACGCAAATTTTTTTGTACAAGAAAAACGGACAAAATAAAACCTTTTTCGAGGTTCTGACTGGTTTAATAATCGTTTACAGGAAAACTGATTTTGTTTCAAGATTTGAATCGTGTAACTGTTTGTAAACATGACCTCTTTTTGTGCCTCTGAAATAAAGTGTTTGTTTTGATTCGATATAGACCGGGGGAGGGGAATGGCGAGAAACATAGGATTGCCGTCTGTTGGAGCTGGCTGGCTGGAGTACTTTCTATTTATTTTTTCATTTATCGATTGATTGATTCCTGTTTAACTTCACTGGCAACAATAATGCTTAATCTTCAAATGTTTAGTGTTTTACAGTGTTAATGCATAGGGCCCAACAACGGCAACGGGCAACGCCCAACGCTCTCTCTCTATATATAAAATGTTGTTATTATTTTGGATCGTAAAAAAAAGTGGGTTTTTACTTTTCCGCATTTACTGATTTATTATTTTATTTATTTATTTATTTATTTGTAATTCTGAAAAAGTTATGTACGTGTTTATTCAAAATGTTACTTTCGCGTTGGTTGCACATTGGATTGCACAGAGCAATTGCAATACTTATTCGATTTTTTCTGGGTTCAATTTTTTTTTTAATTTCATAAAAAAAGGACCTCATAGTGTGACTGAATCTGACTACTACTACTATTTAGTTACCAGTAGTCAGCAAGTTCGGCCGGCTAATATGACATTTATTTGTATTTATTAGAAAGGAGTTTTGTGGGGAGGGGGTTGTTTTGTTGTTGTTTTTAAATTTCATTTAATCAAACTAATTTTATTGACCACCGACAACAGATACAGATGTAATCAAAATATTTTAAATAAAAATCTTGAATTCTTTTTTAAGGATTATTTAAAATCACAATTTGTTTTGTTGTTGTTGTTCAAGGAAGCAAGTAAAAGATTTTAATTTGAATTAAAATCTTGTTAGATTAATATCATTACAATTTGTTTTATATTTTCTCTTCTAATTTAGAGTAAATTTAAAGAAACCTTAAAGAGAAAAAATAGGCGTTGTCTCTCCATGTGTTTTGAAATAAAAAGCGAGCACCACCACCAGCCTTAGCAAGAAGAAAAGGCAAGCAGGGCAGCCAGCAGCACTCAGCAGTCAGTACTAACAACACATGAGGCAAAGCAAGGCACCAGACCAGACTTAGACTTAAACAACCAGTCGTTTTATTTACTTTATGCTAATGTTGTTGTTTGTTTTCAATGAGACCTGAAATAAATTATAGAATTTATCGGCCAGACCAGAAAAAAAGACCTAAAATATTCAACATAAAAAAGCATAGTTTTATTTACTTAATTCATTTTTTAAATGTTCTTTTATGTGTCTTCAGTTTGTAATTTTTTTCTGTTTTCTTAATTTCTAAGAGGAAGAAGTAATAAATACAAATTCCCACCCCGCCAAAAAAAAAAAAAGAACCAGGGTGTAGAGTCGGAGCAAGAAGCATGCTCAGGCATCAAGCAAGAAAAGAAAAAGCATCCATTGCATTATTATTGTTGGGGAAGGGGTGTTGTGTTGTGTTGTTAATATTTGTTTTGGGTTAAGTTATTCATTAATGTTTTTGCTAAAGTAACTTTTTATGTTTCTTTGAATGTAGGGTTTTAGAGTTTAAAAAACTATAAAATAAAAACAAAATGAAATGAAAGAAAAAAACAAAAACAAAAAACCATGGAGGATAAAAAAAAATGAAAATTTTACGAAGTTAATTTGGACAAACAATAAACAAACAAACAATAACTGAATTGAAGAATTAAATGAAGTTATTTTTAGTCACTGTAAAGTTTTTGTAAAAACAAAGAAAAACATTAATTAAGGTTTTTAAATATATAATTGAGAATTCTATCAAATTTTAAAGGTTCGTTGTTGAATGTTGTTGTCGTCGTCAATGTGTTTTTGTTTACATTTTGACTTGGAAAAATGACAAATCAATACCCCAACCCCACCCCACCTCAAGCAGCCAGTAGTAGTCTCCAGCCAGCATCTATCATCTATGGAGAAAAAAATCAAACTAGACCGAAAAGGCCCCAAATTCTGGACATTCCTCCTGTATGCTCATTTATGTGCAATGAAACTAAACCAAAACCAACTATATAAAAAAAAGTTACAGTTTATTTTGTTTGCTACTATAACCACCACAAAAAAACTCTATCTACCAACGAATTGATCTCGCAAACAAAATTCCAGCGTTAAATATCCGAAAAAGGGACAACGACTATTTAACCAACAATATGTAAACAAAGAAACCAAATTGCCATCTCTTCTACTAGTGACTTGTGTTAATCAATCTTAGTAACTGTTCGGGAAAGCTGGCTAAATGCATTAAGATGCTCCGTAACTAAAAAAAAAAAAATGTAAACTGCTTGTAAAATATTTTCTTCTTTAATGAAAATTGTGTTGTGTCAAACAAAAACAAACACATAGCAAAACGTCAAAATTAACGTATTTAATTTTATATTTTAATATTTCTTTTTTTAGCAGTTTAGTCAGGAGTTGTTTAATAATAGCTGTTTATCAGATTATAAAGTATAATCACTTAAGCACATATGGGTGGTGGGTGGTGGTGTGGTCTGTCTGTGTCACTGTCAGTGAGTGAGTGAGTGAGTGCCCTCTGTCCCTGTATGTTTTCATTTTTGACAAACCTATTTGGAAAGAAAACGTTTTTATCGTGAGGTAGAAATCAAATATGTTCCAACATCTACTTTATTCATAAATCAAAATCAATAATTTAAATAAATCGAATAATCTTTGTCAGTGGTCAGTCAGGGCTGCGTGTGCCGTGATTAAAGCCTCAGCCCCGCTATTGCATTGGGGGGGGGGTGGACAAGTTTCCTGACCACACCGCATTTTACCGCATTATTACCGAAACTAAAAATCTTCGCACGCAGAATAAAAAAAAAATTATTATTAGGATTAACTCAAAAATTATCATCATATCATACTTGTACATTGAATCAATATAAATATATAAAATCTCTAATAGACGATTTCAGTCAGTATGTTGGGGGCGCTAGTTGCATTTTGTAGGTAGAGAGAGGCCGCAACCAACAAAGACACATTCGGAGATGTAATAATGTTGCTAAGCACACACACACACACACACACCATAGCAGTCAGTCACTCAGTCAGTCACGGCCACGACAGTGGTTGGTTCACTGGTTGGTTCTCGACCGGGCGGGGCTTACACGGACCCGAGGGGTATTTCTGGGAGTAGTAGTAGTAAGTAGTACAGTAACACCCACAGGCAAAAAACAAACTGGGGGTGCTCACACACAGTAAGTGCACACAGTTAGTGTGGTACTTTATTTGAATTAAATTAGTTTTATTTTGAAATAACCTTATTTTATATTAGTGAAAAATAAAAAAATTGTTGTTAACTATGAAAGGAAAGGGTTCAAAAGAAAAGGGAAGAGGAGTCCTTATGGGTAAAAAAGGTTGCGAACAACCACCGACACCGACTGACATAAGGAAGTTGTAATGATTAAATTAATTAATTACTCAAGTTAGAGAAAGAAAACCAACTCGACTCGACCCAAAAAATATGAGGGGTCAGTGTCGTGTCGGCAGAGTGTCAAAATAATAGGTAAAGGTGTAGAATAGCGGTCCCGTTTTTTAAACGCACTACTTTTTGTGCGTTGCAATAATTTAAATTATTTAAA
>JAYKTE010348963.1:0-10974 GCA_036873565.1 Xipholeptos notoides | reverse complement strand
GCATATCAACCATTTTATGTCATTTAATGCCGAGAACAAGCATTTTTGATAAACTTTATTTTTGTCCACACTTCGTTTTTTTTTTTAATAACACCTTAACAGAAGAAGGCCAACCCTGATGACATGTAACCCAAAATGTAAGGGTTGTTTTTACAGATAATTAACATGTACGCTTGTGTGTTTTTTCATTTATATATATATATTCAGAAAGTTAGAACAAATGATGAAAAATACAAAAAATACAAATATTTACCATTTTTTACATTTGTACATATATATCTATTCAGAAAGTTGCCAAAAATGAATAAAATATACAAATATTAAGCATTTTTCACATTAGCATTTATATGTGGTGACTGCCACTTCTTAACAGAAAGCCAACTCTGATGACATGTAACCCAAAACATAAGGGTTTTCTGTATAGATAATTAACGTATTGCATGATTGTACAACAAATACCACACACTCTCTTTCCATTTGGCCTTTAACCAGTGACAAGCAAAGCAAGATGACTCATTGGCCAGATGGAGTGCAGATTTTTATATTAGAGTGTCCTTCTAGATGACTTATTCTACCAAATTTACAATCCCCATCTGCCCTAGGTAGCTGAAAATGAATGTAATAGTTTTTACTGGGATTTGAACTCATGTAACTTGAGTCTGGGGTCCAAGCTTTTACCATTGCTCCACCATGCACGCTTGTATATATATATCTGAGACATTTGAGATATTACCGTCCTATCATCAGACTGGTATATTTCACAATAAAAAACACTTAATTATACAGAAACCAGATTTTTTTATCGCCAAGATGCACCTCTATCACGGGTGGACTGACCATTGGTCAATCTGACCATGCCCAGGGGCCCAGCACTGCAAAGGAGTTCCTCTGACTGTCAATAAGATTATCAAGGATGAACTTGTTGCACTCTAATACACGCCTTCTGACTCTGGTTACTCCACTTAGCCTGAACATCATAACATGTGTCTAATGGCCATAGCTGACTACCGGACTTTGTTAAGCCTATATGCATTGATCACCTGCTGAACAGCCTCTACATGTGACGTGCAACAATAAAAAAGGCGAGGGATGTGGCCCACTGTATTTTCTGCTTGAGTGCCCATAACACTCTCAGTCCACCCCTGACCTCAATATCAAATTTCAATTGAATATGCCTAGAAATATAAAACTGAATAACAAATAAAATTCACTTATGTTGATAGAATAGATATATCCATCACGCACAAAACAGCCTAGATTTCCTTGAATATAATCTAACTACCAGTGGTGAAAAGTATGTTTGCGTGAATTATAATAAAACACTTTTATTCTGCCTCACTTTAGGTTTAACCCTCAAGTCAAAACACACTGGCGACAGATCTGATTGTAGGAATTCTGTACATTGAGTAATTGTGGAAATTATTGACAGCAAGATTTTACATTTTAGTCTGCCAAAAAGGGACAGTAATAAATGATGATATTTAAATTTCTGATAGAGTAAAGAAAGGGTAAGCTATAATTGAATTAGATAAAGATTTTCCTCAAAGATTTATACAAGAAGAATACTTTTGTTTATTTCTGTTGGCTCCATACCACTGTCCAAATGTAATTATCTTGTCAATATTATTGCAAAGTTAATGACCTGAAACACTTAAACTAAGCTTCTTACTTCTTGAGAACAAAAGAATTCTAGTCAACACAAATAATAGAACTTATTTAATGCTGACTTAGCATTATTTCCTATTTATCAACAATAGTAGATTGCATTCAGTAGCCTGTCTGTGTGTTATTGGAGACCCTGCAATTACATTGAACAAGTATACTTTATAAGTTATCATGAGAAAAATACTTAAGAGATTACTTGTATAAAGAGTAATAACTGAAAAGCAAATGACTCTTAGATATCAATGTATCTATCTGTATATAGGGTGTTCCAACAACTTGGGCAGAAGTTAACATATTTATCACATTAAAAATTATACATATACATATATACAAACTTTATTTATAAAAGTATTTATATATATGTATGAAATATATTTTTAATATAGTTGTAACTTATTGAAACACCCTATACATTTGTATCTGCTAAGGATGGACTGAGTTTAATAAAGAATTTAAAAAAAATAGTATAAAGTTATTAGGCTATCCTGTCAATGGAAAAAGAAAACCACTTTTAATGACCTGGAAAAGTGATAGAAGATTATTTTTTTAAATATTGTGTATAAAATCATTATAAAATTTTCCATAACTTTCCCAAGCGAAATTTGGTTGCATTAATTAATTTGTTTTTTTAATCTTAATCCACAAATTTGATAATAAAATTTTAGCTAGCTTTGTCCCAAAATTGACCAATTACAATTCAGCATTTTATTTTCCGCCACAATATCTGCTGCCATCAATGATGGCAATATTAAAAGTTGTGTTGTTAAAATCAAATTCTCAGAAATGTAAAATATCCACACTTAGGGGAAAATAGTATGACTTTCTGGGGACTATTGATATTTGTTTGCTGATTTTTTTTCTTACACCCGCAGTTTAGAGCACAGAATAAAACACCTAGATTGATGTAGACCTTCAAGCCTACAGCCTATAGTATGATGTTCAGGTTAGCATTGGCATTGATTTGCCTATTTTTTTTCTTCCACTCTAAGTGTAGGTCACAGAATGAAAAATTTAGGGTAAATTAGACTGTTTGGAGCCATATGACAAACTGCTATAAAAAATACTATATATGGTTAGAGTTATCATCTTTTACAGTAATTTGATATCAGAAACAATTTTTTTCATTATGTTTTTCCAAAATAATAGTATTTTCATTATTTCACTCATATATAGGAGATAGGATAAGAAGACTTTTCCAGTGGTCTTAGATTAAAAAATTAATGCCACAGAAAGAGATTTAAACTTGCATATTATGATTACAAAGTCCAAGCCCTTATAACACAACTATAATTGTTTGTTTGTTACAGCATATGAACCATTTTAATCATTTAATGCCGAGAACAATTATTTTTGAAAAACATTCTTTCTTTTGTCCACACATAGATTTTTTAATAATACAATATGTGCTATTTAACCCATAACTTGAGGGAATGTGGGGTTCATACGTTTTCCCAAAGGTATTAGTCCAAATATGAACATTTTTTATTTTTGAATTGCTTTGTTTTATGGCATATCAACCTTTTTAGGTCATTTAATATCAAGAACTAACATTTTTAATTTTATTTATAAATTGTTTTGTTTTATGGCATATCAACCTTTTTGGTTCATTTAAACCTGGGAACTAACATTTTTGATAAACTTCTTGGGACTTGGATTCAAACTCGTGTATTACAATTCCAAAGTCGAACTGCCTATCCACTGCTCCAAGTGGACCTCCCCTCAATCATAAACTTACCCCATGACAACAAGAAAAAAATAAAAGTAATAAACTGAACAAACTGTCTACCTCATTTGACATCAACTCGGTAGAAGAGCCATTTTAAAGAAAAATAATTAAAAGACCCCTTTAAAGGAAAAGGTGTTCAGTAGAAATAAAGTTTGAGTTTCAAGTGAAAATATTCAATTTTATGATTGCCTCTTCAGATAAAAGCACCTTTTTGTCACCTAATCAGCTTTCTTGCTTGGTGCGTGGGTGAATGTGCTAGATATTTGCGAAGCAGAGATGTTATCTTAGTTACACTCATTACAACTATGTATTTTATATGGCTTTTGGATACCCATAGATCAAAATTGACAGGGAGTTCATTATCATCTTGTGCCCTATGCATATAGAAACATTGCCTATCTTATCAATAGTATTTTACGTATGGCTAAATATATCCTGCCCCAAAGTCTAGGGCCAGCCTAAACATCTAGGGGAAGTCCACTTGGGACAGTGGATAGGCAGTCGGACTTCAGAATCAAAATAAGAGTTTGAATCTATATATCTATAAAATTGAGACCTGGGGAGAAATTTTTAATCAATTTTTAGTTGGAAAAACATTGATTTAGATATACCTTTTTCATTTTTAATATTTAACATATTGTGGTTGCCAATAGATACTGACAACCAGTATTTCACAGAAGTATTTAGCCAAATATTCAAATAAAAAGCTAGCATTTGAACTTAAATTATTTTAAAATTAAAAACACTCCTAACATTTTTTTCAAGTATTGCAACTTTTTTTTACAAATAGAGTTTCATTGAAAATAATTTATTTAAAGTTTTTTTTAAGTGCCCGGGCAAAGCCAGGCAATACTTCTAGTATCAACAATAAAATAAAATAATGTTCCTGAATGAAAACTCTTATCAAATATACTTGCAATCATTTACTGGAGCTAATGGACTGTATCAATTCTTGCAATGCCACAAGCATGTTTCTGATATGCCATAAAATCATAAATATTGACGACATTTTTATTTAAAATTAATTACAAGAGTGTATCTAGGGGCAATGCCTCATTCAGCGAACAACCAGATACAATCTAATAGACATTTATTTGGTTTACTAAAGCAGGGGTCTACAAACTTTTCATTGTGAGGATCACATTATATATTTCCCACATTTATTGAATAAAAAATGAAAAAAAAAAAAAAAAATCAGTGCCAGTAATTTAACCTCTTCAAATATTAGAGTATAAAAATTGTAAAATTAAAACATATCTAGTTGGAAAAAATCAAGGTAAACTTAATAGATTCCTGCCTTTAGTTTTATGTAACCAAATAATGTGATGAATGATTTGACTTCAAAATTACATTGAAACCAGGTTCCAGATTAGATGAGCCAATTGTAAGAACTGATTTCAAATGATCATCAGACAAATTTGCTAGATAGTTAGATTTATTTGGCACGCTGGATGTGGCCCAACAGGCCATAGTTTGGAGAGCCCTGTATTAAAGCATAAATATATGTGGGTTTTAAAAAAATAAAGAAAGAAAATAAAGAAAGAAAAGTCAACTTTAAAACAGTTTCAAGTTATATTTTTGTTTTATGGGTAGCATAAGATGTTATGTTTAATGGAATATATAATCTTCAGATTTTTCTATTTAATCAATATATATATATATGATTTACTGAGCTACAGCCAAGTTTCATTGGAGACACTGGTTCCCTTCAGATCACTGAAGTTAAGCAAAATTGAGCCTGGTCAATACTTAGATGGGTGACTATTTATGAATACCAAGTACCATATCTTGCACTGGGATGTGGAAATACCTAGGTTAGTGTCTGGAAGTATGGTTAAACCACTGGGTCAAAAGAGTAGAGCCTCTTAGGTGGTTGACTGGTACATGTGTCTCTTTCCAACAGTTCCTGCATCCTATCTCACCCCCAGCTGTCTTGATTTTGTCTTACCACTGGACCCGGTATTATGCAAAGGTGGTGCGATGTTGCTAAGCACGACACTGATTGGAAGGTGGCAGGTTCAATCCTGAGTACAGGCCAAGGTAACAAAAATGCTTAATATGGATAAACACTATTAACTTGTTATATCTTAAAATAATGAGAACATTCCAGTGTTGATTAAATCAAAGATGCAAATTGTTGTTCCTTCGGGGCTCCAAAGTTTAACATGATAAGTTCATAGATCAACAAATAACACCTGCAAAAGACAAGAGTGCTTATCATATGAATCATTGTGTTGATTACCATTAAAAGGAGAACAATAATTTGAATGATCGAAATAAACTAATTATGAAGAATCATCACAAAATCACAGAAAAATAATAAAAAAGATGTGTACATAATTAAAATAATCTAAAAAATACCATGCACCAAATCTCATCTCAAAAACTGAAATGATATTTTATTATATTTATTTTCCTATTGAATTCTACTTATGTTTGAAATTTTGCCAAATAGTGAATTTGGAATTGTGGCTATTATTTATCTGGTTATTTTCTTTAACTTTTAAAATGTCCCCTTCTTTTTATTCATCTTTTCTTAGCTTTCATAATGTCTCCCCTTTTTTTATTGATCTTTTTTTAGCTTATATAATATCTCCCTTTTTATTTATATTGTTTTAGATTTTATAGGTCTCCATTTTTTATTCATCATGTTTTAGCTTTTAAAATGTCTCCCTTTTTTTTTTCCTCTTTTTTTAGCTTTTATAATATCTCCCTTTTTATTTATATTGTTTTAGCTTTTATGGGTCTCCATTTTTTATTCATCTTGTTTTAGCTTTTAAAATGTCTCCCTTTTTTTATTCCTCTTGTTTTAGCTTTTATAATGTCTCCCCTCATGTTTTTAATTTTTATAATGTCTCCCCTTTTTATTCATCTTAATTCAACTTTTATAATGTCTCCCCCTTTTTATTGATAATAATAATAATATATTTATGGTTTTAAAGAATTTTTATTTGCCATTTTAGTTTGTGGCAGACATTATAATTTGTTTTTAGTTAATCAAATAGAAGATTTTCTAAATTAAAAGATTTGTTCATTCTGAAAAATTATAAAATAGTCAAGAGTTAACTAAAAAAAACATTAAAAACAAATTTATCTTAAATAAAAATAAATATTTCCAGCTGATGAATAAAATAATCAATTTTAAAAACTTTTCCAAAGTAAAATTACTTGTACTTTCTTAAGTCGTATTTGAGTCAGACAACAGAAATTAAATAAAACATGAATTTAAATAAATCAAATCAGCATGGAAGAGAAGAATAGAAAAAAATCCTTCATTTAATTATGCTTTTATTATCAAGAAAACAATCAGTTTTGCCCTTAAGAACAAATTCTGCTCATGACAAGGAATAATAAAATGATACAAATAGAAACAAATATTTTAGTGTTATTTCACAAAACATCCATAAGTACATGTACACACATGGACACACAACAGACACACTGACACACAACCCACATATAACGCTTCCTCTTACTACTCAAAATGTTAAGTGAAATATTACTTCCATTTTGATATAACATTGGTTTCTGTTTCATTTTTATTAAAAATTAATTATAAGAGTTTATCTAGGGGCAATGCCTCATACAGCAAACATCCGGATACAATCGAATAGACATTTATTTGGTTTACAAAAGCAGGGGGTCTCAAACTTTTCAGTGTAAGGGTCACACATTTGCAACATTTATTCAGACCAAAGGAATACAAAATGAAAAAACAGAAACCAAATCAGTGCCAGTAATTTAATTTCCTCAAATATCAGAGTATAAAACTGGTAAAATTAAAACATATCTAGTTGGAAAAAATCAGGGTAAACTTAATAAATTCCTGCCTTTAGTTTTATGCAAGAAAATTAGTGTGACGAAAGATACTGTCGATTTGACTTCAAAATTTCATTAAAACCAGGTTCCAGATTAGATGAGCCAAATGTAAAAATTGTAAATTGGGTTTCAAACTCACATATTATGATACCAAAGTCTGACTGCCTATCCACTGCTCCAAGTGGGCCTCCCCACATTAGTTACTAGTATTAAATTAATTTTTCTTGAAGCAAAAAAACATTATGAAATTACATTATTATAAATTTCTTATATTTTCTATCTAAATACATTTACTAGAAATAATTTATTTTCTCAAAATTGTAATTAAAATCTTTTGATTATGGTTTTGTAAATGTTAAAAATTTTATATCTAGAAATGAATTCAGAATTAGATTGGGCATTGAAATCTTGTTTTGATGGGCTTCATCTACCTGCTTTTTGGAATTAGTACTATCCTTACACTTAGATGAGTTACTTCCCCAAGTTAATCAGCCCCATCTGCCTGGGGTAGCTTAAAGTGAATGAAATGGTTTTGACTGGGATTTGAAGTTGTATAATACGATTCCAGGATCAAAGCTGTTGCCACTTCTCCACCTTTGCTTATTAAAGATAGATATAATAACTATTAATCTAGTATTACTCACTAGTATTGAAGAAGATTTCTTGAATACGAGGGTAAATCAAAAAGTTCTAAGATAAATGATATAAAGTCAATCTGAGCAAAAACAGAGCAACAACATTTTATCAAGAAGGAATTTCTTGATGAAAACATTATTTACAGAAGTGTATTGAGTTAGGTGTATCTTATGTAGAAAGATAATTTTGCAACTTCCATAAATAAAGTTTTTCTTCAATTTGTCTTAGAACTTTTTTATCTACCTTCATGCATAGCTTATGAGAGACCTAAAAAATATATAACTTGGAATAAACACAAGTAGAAAGGCAAGAGTTTAATTTGGCACAAGACCCCCATATATAAATTTGGAGCAATCTGAGACAGTGTTCAGCTGACACAATGTACAATATTATAGTTTATTATTAGATGTAAAATGTTCTTATTTTTTTAGTCTTCATTTTTATAGGGTTTCTAATCTGTATGCTATTTCTACGTGACTTAATCTTAAATCTATACATTTAAAAGTTTGTACGTATGCGAATCCATCTAAATGCTTTTACTTGCCATCAAGTTTTCTCTGGTCTTCTCTTTACAAAAACCTCAATTTCTATTTCCTGCAATTATTTTGTGCAATAGATAATAAAGGGCCATTGAAACAGCCAGGAGGCTGTTCTTTAAAAGCTTTTTCTGATTATGGCCTGAATCTCCAGACTAAAAGGCTGCCAATAAGTCTTAAAATTATTAGAAATACTACAATCTATAATCCCTCTAACTCAAAAAATTATGGTTAAGCAACAATTTGACCATATACTTCCCAAAATTCTTTATACAAAGGTCGTTCCAAAAGTAATGCCATCTATTTTTTAAGTTACTAGAAGTATTGCCTGGCTTTGCCCAGGCACTTAAAAAAATCTTTGAATAAATTATTTGACGGTTATTTTCAATGAAACTCTATTCATAAAAAAAGTAGTAATACTTAAAAAAATTGTAAAAATATTTTTAGTTTTAAGTTTAAATGCCAGCTTTTTATTTGAACGTTTGGCTAAAAACTTCTGTGAAATACTGCTTGTCAGTATCTGTTGACAATCGCAATATGGTAAATTATTAAAATTGATAAAGTTATATGCTAAATCAATGTTTTCCGACTAAAAACCAATTAAAAAATTTTTCCCAGGTCTGAATTACAATACTGTAGACAAAGAATGGGCAGTGGAGTTTGGTAGGAAAAGAGAAAATGTCTGCACAGATGCATTTTTCACCTTTATAGATATATAGATTTTTTTTTAATTTGAAGAGCTACAAAGAGAAGTGATTAACCATGACCTCGTGGTGCAGCGGATAACTACTTTGATAACTACAAAATTCTAATTTTGTAGTGTTGAAGTTGAAACAAAATGGCTTTGCTTTTGGCTGTTTCAAGCTTTCTTAACAATTCTAGTAGTTTTCTGTTTATCTATTTTTACCTTTTAATGACATTTTGTTTTGTTCCAAATGTGTTGATTCAGATATGATCAATTGTACCACTGAAATCTAACTCCTACAGAAGAGAAATAAAAATGAAAACTAACAATTTTGGTTTATCTTTAGAATCTGTACAATATTCAAATGATTTCATTTTGCCTAAATTCACTTTCACTATTCGCACCAATAAAAACAATTATTATATAAAAAAAAAAAAGAGATTACAATTTTTTTGACAGATTTCAATTTGGTTTAAAACTCAAACTAAAAATATTTAAAAATACAATAGTGTTTATAGTTCTTTTCTATCTGAATGTTTATTTTTAAATTTATCTATAGGGTCATAAATCAGCTTTTTATTGTTTTTTAAATAATATGCCAGTATCTTATAATCAAACCATGTCTCTCTATTCAACTTCATCTTTTATTGGTTTGGTTTGGTTTGGTTTGGGTTTTATGGCATGTCAACTACTGTGGGTCATTTTATTCCAAATCAATTATTAAGTTTGAAGAGTTTTTGATATTATTTGTTGAGTTGAATGGATGTCTTCAGATTAGTCGTTGGGTTCAGATAGTTCTATAGGGATCACATTTTTTGTATAGATTTCCTTTTTTAGATTTTTATGTTAAAGATTCTTTTTAAATAATATATAAATATATATACTTTAAGTTTAGTATATTTAGGCAGAATATTGTTATCCATCTTAGATTCTCCCACTTGCAAATTCTACTAAAGGAGTAATTTAATTGGTTGGTTGGTTGATAGGTAGGTAGTTGCATAGATCTCCATATGCATTAAAGGAATGGGATCTAAGTAGGAATGTAAACTCTATCTGTATATGTGTACAGTCTAAGAATTACATATCCACTTCTGCTCCCAAAGAGTTATTACTCTCAAGGGTAAGTTTTCAAGATGAAAAAGGCATACACTGGTACATCTGCCTTGTCTATTTCCTCTTAACTTTAAACGGCTTCTTTCTAACTGATTCTCTTTATCTCTTAACTTCACTTACACTTGAAATAAATCCTTTGACATCAACTCATACATGTTTCCTTTCTTATTTAACATTACTTTTCCAACTGCCTAAATTGCTCTACTCTAAGTTCTATTTATAGTCAATATAAATCTTTCCTCTCTATCGTTTGCTGATCTTGTATTCTTAGGCTTCATCACTTTGATCAAATGAACTGATCAACATTCTCTGTGGCCTGTTGAAAGTTTATGAATCTAATGCATGAGGTTAAAAAGATTGGATATTTAAAAGATATGTTTAGTTATGCACAAATATTATAAGTAATGGTAGTCCGTTATGTAAACATCAAAAAAAATCAAAAATTATTTTTAAATCAAAAAAAGAACTTAACTTTAGAAATGATGAGAAATTTTGCCTTGTTTTCATACAAGAAATGCTTCATGCCTCATCATAGTGAGCTTGACAGAGCTTTTGGACAGCTGGGAACATGACCTATGTTAATCTCTCATGAGAATAAATGACATATTTATAGTGTGGCATTTGGATGAAGAGATAAAAGTGTCTATTTTTAAACAGGGTTTCCAAAAAATCACTGTGCACTATGGGTATATATGAATTTTATTTTGAAATATTTAAACAATACAATTTTTACCAATAAAAAGATTTTATTTATTTACAGTATAACAGCTTATTTTAAAGGAAATGTCCTCCAT